>JAODUO010004597.1:0-20160 GCA_025642075.2 Ridgeia piscesae
AGAATTATAAAGATTTCCAATTCTATGCGAACAAAACCCCATTGAAGGCTTTATCACTGGAGTGCAGTAACATTGTTCATAGTATATACAACTTTAAAATCAGGTCACATTCATTTTTAATAAAGAAATTTATGAGCAAAATAACATATGGATCGCTAATAGCAAACTGTACATGTATTAGTTTGACAATTAATTATTTCATAAAATACCTTCGGGTTTTTCTAAAATAGTGGCTGTCGATGACTTCATCAATTTGTTTTTCTGGCACCTTGCAATAAAGTGGCCTTCACGGTGGGTACAATTTCCTGAAAGGAAATCATGGAATTGTGAATACAGAATGCACAAAATTGTAATGGCCCAGATCCAACAAAACTAACTGATGTTATTGTAGGACCTTAAACACTTTTTGATAGTGTATCTTTATTTCCCCCTTTTTGATTTTTTTCAATAGCTTTATTATTAACAAAGTTATTCGACTTTTTTGAGTCAGAAAAACGGGCCCAAAAGTGTCCACAGTTTTCATATCCATTTTCTGTGACCTGAAATTTGTGCTGCCGCCAAGTGGCAGACAATAAAACCCAAAAAGATATGACATTTCTTTTTTAAAGTTGACCTTGACGTAATTGTATTGGCCAGAATATTGTTCTGATAAGGTTTTTAAAATAAATATTAATAACCAAGTATTGACCCCCATATATCGTGACCTTGATATGACCTTGGCGTGACCTAGATAACTGACTAATGCTGGCAGGTGATCTATATTGAGAGATGACCTAATTATATTATTAAGTGCAATTCATGAACTGAATAGTTTGTAATTCCACATACATATTGTTGCAATGGATCATTTATGTTCATATAGTCAACATAATGGATATCAGAGTGTGAACCTTTAATGACATTTCTTTTTAAAGTTGACCTTGACGTAATTGTATTTGTCAGAATATTGTTATTGTGAATAATTTCAGTGCTAAAATTAATCATAACTAATCAATGAATGTGGGCAATTGTATTGTGACCCTGACGATCTAGTTAATTGACCTAGAATGACCATTGATCTATTTATTTTTTGCAAATATCCTATTTAATTTATGAAGTGCGACACATTGATTGTAACATGTTATGAATTATTGAAGTAGAAAATGTGTACATGTTTACCAACAAAATTGTGTATTAACTTTTAACCTTGACCTAATTGCCAGTATTTAATGTCCAGTGTAATATTTCTTAACTTTATATACGGTATCACAGTACAAAGTAAACCCAATAATACTGCGATCAACTTTGTTTTGTACAATGTCTCGCATTTTAATATGAAATAATATTCTATATTGTTCACAGTATGCAGCCGACATGTATACATGGGAAACGAGTGAAATAGAAGTACAACAACCAATCAGCTTCATTGCATGTAATGAGAACTGACTGTAAAAATGTAACGCATTGCTGACTCAATGTTTATAATATTTAAGTTCAGTGGCAATCAGTGCCAAGTGAAGTGTATCGATGTTCATAAGCCACATCAGGTGCCAACTACACCACCAGGCTTCAATGTGTATCATTGTTCAAAGCACTGATATATCCACATGCCAATGTTCACAAGACACTACAGACTCATTGCATATATTGCAGTCCAGTGTCATAAATCCAAGCGCAGTGTATATAATATATGTTGTTATTCCAGTGTTGAAAATCCAAGCATGTTGCGTGTCAATGTTCACATTCACCCGTTTTTCTTTTGTCGATTGCATTTTCTGGAAAAAATAAATATACAGATTAGATTTGTCTTACTATGTCATACATTTTAGTAGTGCAGTTTTACCACACTGTCCTTAGTGTACACAACACCGATTTTGCATCAGGGTCATGATTCATGACAGAAACCAACATGGAGGTGACAGTGTGAATCTTCTGTCTCTGTAAGTGGGTATGCGACAATGTTTGTATGAGTTTGCATTTGAATGTATCAACAATAAATATATCAACAATAAATATAATTTATTTCTATCTATCTATCTATCTTTTTCTATCTATCTATCTATCTATTTTCTATCTATTATCATCTATCTTATCATCTATTATTATCTATTATTATCTATCTATTAAATATATTTTATATATTTTAAAATTTTATTATATATGTAATTTTATTCTTATACATAATAGCTCTGAATAGCAAAATATAAATAATATATTATTTGCTCACAGATGCCTGTCACAGAAGCTCGCTGGTCCAGGCATCTTCGAGCATATATATTATCTATACCTAACTACATAATTATATTACAAAGTTCTATGTCTAAAGATAAATCAATTACAGGAGCAGAGACAAATCTCCCGTGGTAATTTCAGTGATAATTTCACCAGGCTTCACATAGCATGTTTGTTGTTTCACTGATTACAACATTGTGGCATTGTCTTTAAAAAAACGTTAATTGTATATAAATGTACAACAATTTCAATACAACAGAAATGAAGGCAACACCACAATAACAATATCTAATGTTGTACATTATCGAAAAGTAGTGATGGCGGTGAATTTAATGTTAAACAATTTATTATCAATAATAAAAAGAACCAGCCCAGGTCCAGTCAAAACATACCACGGTCATAAAGCTTTCAAAGTGTGAATTAATATTTTCGCCTATTTTGAAAACTAGAAAAAAATTATGTAATTCAACAATTATACATTCACAATTATTTATTTACCAAAAATACACCAGGATTGAAGCGCAACGAGTTTTGATTGTGCGGATTTAGAATTGTATGAAATGGCGTGACCTATATTCCTATATTAACTACGCCACGCTTGCAGGACATACGAATTGAACATACGAATATTGGACCGCTTCAGTCTACTCTCACATTTACAGACCCAGAAGAACAGCTATAAATCAATTAAAAATATGACATATTTTTAAAGATTAAAAAAAAATTCAATGCATATATTTTGTACTCCATGTAAAAGCATTTTAACACAGCGCGCGCCCCGTCAACATCATTATGCAACGTGGCGTACGTGCCGCGAGCACCGTGCGCACCACCGCGCGCACCGCTGACAAAGTTCACTTTTCAATTTTAAACGCCAAACTGCGTGCGCCATGCCTATTTGTAACGCGCTCGGGCGTTCTTGCACGCAGGTCCACATAGATAACATGAATACCATTTTAACGTAGATATACATATAAATCTCTGCGTGAAGTAGAAAAGTTCTACTCGCAATATTAATAGTACTTTTAAACGATTTTTCACAACGTAAAAGTAAACGTCCACTCACCTCGGTTGTAGTCGTCGGAAAAAACCCGGGAATTTCGCTATGACGTAGTTCAATCTTTCATTGGTTCATGTGATCATCAAAATAGGTCGACCAATCATTTGCATAATGCTGGCAAACATTCTTGGGGAATCCCCGTTTTCGGCGTCACTACAGCAATGGCGGCCCAGACCGGCCTCAGATTTTGGACCAGATTCATAGGACAAATCTACCATTGCGCCCCTATCGGAATGTAATGTACTAAGTGAAGTTAATCTGAATTAAAATGTACAGTAGGTAACATGGACATCCTGATTATATTTAACATGAGAACAAATAAATCTAGTAGCCCACATGAAGTATGATACTTGCAGTGAGGAAGAAATATTATAACTTACGAATCGTACAAATTATGGCACATATATAATTATACTTTTATAAAGTTTGTTTTGGCCACCATCGTTTCCAGTACGTGCATGCAGACAATTTCATGAACACCTACCTGCAAACTTGACCACACGTGCCATATGATTTCAACATCTTTCCATTCAGCCGCGTTTTTGGCCAGTTCGATCACCAACACTTCTGTCTTATTCAACACGATAGAATCTACATCTGCTGGTTCTTCAATCCAAGTAACCTTCCCAATATCAATTGCGTTCTCCTTGTAAAATTCAAAAGAGTGCGTACATTTTTGCTGTCGACGTGGCTTCAACTTTGAATTTCCCGTCAACGCCAACCCGCCATCTCTGATTGGATAACCTTGAGTTCAGAAGCGTGGTCGGAAACAAAAGAATGCGCAAGAAATGGCAAATGGAAATACGTACGCATGACTTCTTTTCAGTTATTGTTTGTCATCAATAATGTCTGCATAAAAATAACACCAATGGTATTTGCCGCTATTTAAAATATAATTCATCTTCACACCTTTATATCCGCATCATTAGCAAAATGTAATTTCACCAAAAACATAGACTTATACACTTTTCCGTTTCATGCTTTCCTGTGTCTATTTTTGCATAGCCCCAAGAAACTTAACCCATTTCTGCCTCGGCTCACGGACAGCTCGGCTAAAGCCTGTTTCCAGATGTCAATTCGGCCCGTGTTTTTGTAAAAGTATCATAGCGGATTATTCTCAGCCATACAGTTACAATTAGTATGTCAATGGAATCTTCTTCCTGAATACGATGTGTACGTAGAATATCGCCAACACATTTACTTGTTTTTTTTATTTACATGTAACGAAGTTATGTTTTGTTTACTTTCTACTTATATAATGGGGGTGCATGAGAGTTGGGCGATCTATCGTACAATAACAAATAATATAGAATCCACGGAACTGACCCTTTAAACTATTTATGTTTATTTACATATTTATTCTTAGTACAATTTATATTGACATTTAAAACATTTCTTTGTTTCTTATATAATTGAGAGATTTTCCTCATACTAATCAATAATAATAATGATATGGTGTACCTTGCTGAAAGTTTACAGGTATACTAAGTTTTTAAAATGTTGCTAGCAAATTTCGGACTGACGCGCGTCATCACTATATACGCCAATCGTGTTTCGTGTCGATCTGTTGTCTACATGTAGGGTTGGGCCCAAATACACATTTTGGGATCAAATACAAATTTTCAATTCAAATACAAATGCATTGCTTTTATAGATTTTAGTAAAAATACAAAATTTCAACTCAAATGTTGGTATTCAAATACAAATACGTATTTGAACCCATCCCTGGCTGTATATATCTAGCGCAATTATTGTTATGCCAGAAGTACACAGTCCCAGTGGTTAATTGTTAAAACCTATTAAGAGTAAAAATAAGTATATGTGAAGCGACGCATTGTTATTTTTGTGCTGAGATCAATCAATTCATCAGTCACGCATTTCCGTCGATCCTGCCAGTCCTGCATGATTTAATTCGCACGTTGGCGCATCGATTGATTGACTTCAGAGTCGATGGCTTGCTCTATAATCGCAATCATGACTCACATATTATACTTCGATCTTGTTTGGAATCGGATCAATAGGTTGCATCTCACTAAAAAAGAACGGTGCAATGCTATAGGCTGAAATGGCATCGCAAATGTTATACCTATATAACCTTTCACCAAACAATACATGCCACTGCGTGCGCCAAAGTTACGTTGTAGCGGTTACGGCTTCCGGCGTTATAAACGTTCCGATTGACGTTTCTGCGCATACAAATACTATGGGTTGTTCGTTAGGATGTATAAAACCTCTCAGCAAAGATTTGTCGTAAATTAACACGAGGCAAACAAGTATTGAGGCATATTTTGATAGCTGCGTAAATCACGTGACAGTAGTGCGCCATAATCCGTGACAGTGATATAAACAATGTCATATTTTATTGCATTGAACGACATTTTAAGAAACTCTTCACAGTAATCATCACAGGAAAGTTAACGAACAGTACGTGGCATTTATACCGAAAATGCTTTGTTGTTTTGCTGCACATTGATGATTTTACATTTATTGCGCATGCGCAGAAATGTCAATCGGAACGTTTTTAACGACCGGAAAAATGTAAGCGCGACAGTTATTCGTCAACTGCCTATGAAATGGGGAATCGCTGGGTTTTTTCGGCGTGATAATTAGTGTGCGTTGTGAATTGATATTTTGAGATTAATTTAAATATGAACTATATTATGCCAGTATAAATACCGTACATATGTATATATTGTAGTTTAACTTTTTAGTCAATTTTATGTATAATTTTATGCCAGTCAACTCTTGCCATGTTCATAGCTGGACAAAACTGCACAACGTTATAATTGACTGATATATCTGGAAAAAAACAATAGGCAATAGTCTATTCGATCAATATACGATTATGTGATTTTTTTAGAAACAATTATTATAAAACAATATGTATATAATATACACAGAAAATAAGGTAATTAATATTATATTAATTGGGAATAGCTTAATTACAAGTTAATTACATTCTTGATATCTAGGGTTTAAACATAATATCACGTGACGTCAGTAAGTATTTAAGTAACTATGCTGTTGGACTGACTGCATTATTTGTTATTCATGTATTTATGTTAATATTATATACATGGCGATCGATCTTTCATTTTACTTTCTGACTAGCTATAACTATGAAAATGACAATGTACAGTAGAAAACCATAGGCCCTCTAAATTCTAAAAAAATCTACACTTTTCTGTAGAAAACTATAGGCCCCATAAAGTCTATAGACCAATCTATAGTTTTCTATAAAATATTCTTTATAAACCTATAGTTTTCTATAGAAAACTATAGGCCCCATAAAATGTATAGAAAAATCTATAGTTTTCTATAGAAAACTATAGGCCCTATAAAATCTATAGAAAAATGTATAGTTTTCTATAAAATCTATACTTTTCTATAGAATTTTCTATAGAAAACTATAGGCCCGTAACATCTATAGAAAAATCTATAGTTTTTCTATAAAATATTCTTTAGAAAACTATAGACCCCTTGCATGCTATAGAAAATCTATAGTTTCCTATATAATTTTACAGAAAACTGTAGATCCCATAAAGTCTATAGAAAAATATATAGAATTTTATAGAAAACTATAGAAAAATCTATAAATTTCTGTAGAAAACTATAAGCCATGTAAAATCTTTAGAAAAATCTATAGTTTTCTATAGAAAACCATAGGCGCTGTAAAATCTATAGAAAAATCTATAGTTTTCTATAAAAAGCTATAGTTTTCTATAGAAAACTATAGGCCCCATAAAATGTATAGAAAAATCTATAGTTTTTCTATAAAATATTCTTTAGAAAACTATAGACCCCGTGAATTCTATAGAAAATGTATAGTTTCCTATAGAATTCTATAGAAAACTATAGACCCCATACAATCTATAGACAAATCTATAGAATTCTTTAGAAGACTATAGAAAATCTATAGTTTTCATAGAAAACTATAGGCCCTATAAAATCTATAGAAAAATCTATAGTTTTCATAGAACTGAGAGGCCTCATAAAATCATAGAATCTATAGTTTTCTATAGAAAAATCTATAGTTTTCTATAGAAAACTATAGGCCCCATAACATCTATAGAAAAATCTATAGTTTTTCTATAAAATATTCTTTAGAAAACTATAGACCCCGTGAATTCTATAGAAAATGTATAGTTTCCTATAGAATTCTATAGAAAACTATAGACCCCATACAATCTATAGACAAATCTATAGAATTCTTTAGAAGACTATAGAAAAATATATAGTTTTCTATAGAAAACCATAGGCGCTGTAATCTATAGAAAATCTATGTTTTCTATAGAAAACTATAGGCCCCATAAAATCCATAGAAAAATCTATAGTCTTTATAAACCTATAGTTTTCTATAGAAAACTATAGGCCCCATAAAATGTATAGAAAAATCTATAGTTTTTCTATAAAATATTCTTTAGAAAACTATAGACCCCGTGAATTCTATAGAAAATGTATAGTTTCCTATAGAATTCTATAGAAAACTATAGACCCCATACAATCTATAGAAAAATCTATAGAATTCTTTAGAAGACTATAGAAAAATATATAGTTTTCTATAGAAAACTATAGGCCCCATAAAATCTATAGAAAAATCTATAATTTTCTATAGAAAACTATAGGCCCCATAAAATCCATAGAAAAATCTATAGTTTTCTATAGAAAAATCTATAGTAATCTATAGAAAACTATAGGCCCCATAACATCTATAGAAAAATCTATAGTTTTTCTATAAAATATTCTTTAGAAAACTATAGACCCCTTGCATGCTATAGAAAATCTATAGTTTCCTATATAATTTTACAGAAAACTGTAGATCCCAAAAAATATATAGAATTATATAGAAAACTATAGAAAAATCTACAAATTTCTGTAGAAAACTATAGGCCCTGTAAAATCTTTAGAAAAATCTATAGTTTTCTATAGAAAACCATAGGCGTGGGAAATTCTATAGAAAAATCTATAGTTTTCTATAAAAAGCTATAGTTTTCTATAGAAAACTATAGGTCCCATAAAATGTATAGAAAAATCTATAGTTTTCTATAGAAAACTATATGCCCCATAACATCTATAGAAAAATCTATGGTTTTTCTATAAAATATTCTTTAGAAAACTATAGACCCCGTGAATTCTATAGAAAATTTATAGTTTCCATAGAATTCTATAGAAAACTATAGATCCCATACAATCTATAGAAAAATCTATAGTTTTTCTATAAAATATTCTTTAGAAAACTATAGACCCCGTGAATTCTATAGAAAATTTATAGTTTCCTATAGAATTCTATAGAAAACTATAGACCCCATACAATCTATAGAAAAATCTATAGAATTCTTTAGAAAACTATAGAAAAATCTATAAAATTATATAGAAAACTTTAGGCCACACACAATCTATAGAAAATTCTGTAGAATTCTATAGAAAACTGCAAAATTCTATAGAATTCTATAGAAATCTATAGAAAATCTATAGTTTTCTATAGAATTCAGTCAATTAGCAGCGTCACCTGCACTTAGTTGTGATTCGTTGGTAGCGGAGGTAGCATTTCCATTACTTTTTCTAAACATGTCCTAGACAGTGGGAAGGTCTTATGATGAACGCTTCATCTATAAAACAAACTTACTGCTTTTTTCTAGTTTGATGTCTTTTCGCCTTTTTTCATTCTTCAATCTTCTATCTTCTTTATGCTACTACGTTCGTATTTCGTTATTCTTCTTTCGTTCTTCAACCATTTTTCGTGTTTTTCTTTCGGTTTTCGTTGTTTATGTCTTCTGTCTTCTGTCGACTTTCTTCTTCTGCTACTGACTATAATTAATTACACATTGGTAATTTTTCGACGTATTTCACGGCGACGATTGAACATTTCGTTAAACTAATACTGAATTGCAATGTTCAAACATACGGCGCGTTGCTCTACGCAGTAGTTGTTGACCTTTAACCTGCTACTTATTGATCAACGTCAGGTAAAAATAACATTACCCAGTAATTTCATATTAACACTAACTTAATTAATAAGTTAATATTGGCTAATGTTAGCATGCTAACTCGACTAATGGTTACGTTTTGATGAAAGCCTGCAGTAAATAATTATGAAGTAAAGATAATTTATGCAATGTTTAGAACCACACGAAACATTATGATCAACCATTAATAGTACATGTCATTACAGCATAAATAATAACTTTATTAATAAATATTAACTAAATAACAAACTCAACAGACCAATGCATGACAATGAAGCACAGTTGTCATACTTCACTTGTTTATGGATTATCGTGAGGTTACAGGTTGGACAAATGCTGCAGGCTCAGTATTCTCAGTAGAGAATAATGTTATTGTTTCATAATATCCTGCATTTCAACATGAACTTGATGAAGTAATGTTTATAAACTGTTCACAGTGTTTCGTTACCGACTCCGACATCTCTTGTGCAAAATGCAAGACTGCTTTCTGCGTTACCTTCCACAGGGATAAAGTGCAAGATGAAGAAGCTGCTCACAGTTCTCCGCCTAACTACAGTGTATGTTCAGTGTAGATGTGTGTATTATGTGACACATTCAGCGAGACAAGTTATGTAATAAATTAGAAATTAGTATAAGCGGATGATGCATGTGATATATTGAAGCCTTTGTAGGTTCTGTATCTTCACAGTTAACTGACAGGTACAGTTTTGTTCGTGCAATAAAACAATGTGTTCTTGTCTATTAAAACTGCAGTGTTCATGTCACGTTCACAGGGACTGTATCTTCAGAGAGCGTAGATATGTTGCTGGGTCATCTTCAGTCAAATGAATCTTGTAGTTATGCATACACATGTGTGTAATTTTTCAGGTGCGAGATTTCTGAAATAAAACAATTCAAAGTACATGCAATAACTACAATAATTCATCAAGCACATTATGTCAGTATTATTGTATGCCAAGCATTTAAATAAATAATAATTAGTAGTAATGTTTAACATTTCTAGAAGTAATTGAATTATTATTAATTATAATTAGGAATAGTAGTAGTGATATTTTATTCACAATATGTCATAAAACAGGAGTACACTAAATAGCATGAACAATCACCTTATTAAAGGGAACCAAAAGGGAAAAGTTACATGCTATGCACGTGAAAGAGTTAATAAAAACGAACTATTCTGAACGGTAATCACATTTTTAAAGTCAGTGGTTTATTAGTAAAACACCTTTTCTAACAAAGTTCGTAAGTCGCAGCCTTTGCTCTGATGGTGCTGTCGCTGTCTGTTCCCATACTGATCAAATATGGTACAATCTGCAACAGCCCCACAAACCATCCATAATCTAGTCAACATGCATTCTTTCACATGCAGAGTGCATCGTACTTTATACTAATAACATTTATGTATTCATCAACCTATTTAAGCCTGTATCTCTAGATAACCCCCTTGTACTTCAAATTCAACACACCACACATGATTACCTACCTGCACTGGGTGCATGGTACAGTCATAGGGTGAGGGTGATTACATAATAAGGGTGATTACCTACCTGTACAGGATGCATGAGGCCCTGTCGTAGGATGAGGGTGATGACACCGAGTGCAATCATCCTCACTTGTGAGTGATGATGGAAGAAAGACTCAAGTATCTGTTTGATGTACACCTGTATGATTGTGCTGGCCATACTGCAAGAGAAACACACAACTCAAACAAACGTCATGAGGGTCTTGTGTGGCAGATACGGACATTATACATGTCACCATATTAAATAAAAAACAAATAAGATCAATACTACTAGCTCGTATCCTGCCAAAGAGAATTAATGCACACGTTTACATGGTTTAAGGCAAGATGAGGCAGCTAAATAGGGTATTTTTTTAATTTAATAATTTGGGCAAACTTATCTATCCAGTTACAACTGGTATGTGATTGGGAATAAAAAATGTTTGGAACTTTTTTCATTCGGACCCACCGTTGCCATGGTAACCAAACAAAATAGCCACTATAATGGTTAAATATTGCAAATTTTGTGCACCGTACCCAGTCATTACTGTAGAACATACAATGATAATTCTTTCACTGTCCTATTTAGACTACTTTGTACTACACAACTGCAACGAGATATTTTGAATATTACATAATTGTATATATTTTATTTTTTTTTTTTATCAAAGTGATTTTTTTTATAAGTATACATTTTGCAAAAATACTTAAGAATGTTTTTACAAATATCTTGTTGTAGTTGCATGAAACAGTAATGCAGAATGCAATAATATAAACATCATTAGCATAGCTAGTATACTTCCAGAGATGCATGGAGTCTAAGTTCGGAAAAATGCATTTTCTGCAAATGGCCGTCAAAGCTTGAATAACAATTTGGCAATGTTTTAAAGAAAATATATATTGTTACTATTAATATTGTAAAGTCTAAGATATTCTGTTATACATCTGGTAACCAAGTACACATACAATAATGCATCTGGACATAGGAATAGCCCTGACTGATATAACAAACAATTTATCCTGTATGTGTGAATTATTTTAATAAAACTTACTTAAAATAACACATTTGCCAATACACTGTAACTGTTTTAAATAAAAAGCACACTACAGTATTTTCTTTCTTGTAACGAACTGAAATGCACTGAATGGGAGTATAATTAAAACAGTTTTCATGACACCTACGTAAATCACTAAATGCGCAAAAGCGCGCTACTGTCGTTGTCGTTATAATGGTGTGTAACCATGTTCAAATCACCGTACGGATGTTTTACCTGTTTTTACAATGTCAAGGTTGTTGAAAAACCCGTGCTAAATACAGAACTGTCACATTGAAAGGTGATGTTTCGTAGTTTATAGGGCACTCGTTGGTAGATTTTTTACCTTGAATTTACCTTGAATCCTCTTCTACTACGTAGTCGAGGAGTTGACGAGGAAGGGAGTCAATCGCTGACTCGTGTAATCCTCCGGCCTATTTCGTAGATACTTGTCAATGTGACCCTTAAATTGGTTGACGCTTGCGGACATAACAGCACTTCCACGAAGTCTATTCCAATCGTTTACTATCCTTTGAGTGAAAGAGTACTTTCGTATATCAAGCCTAGAGTGTAATTTGTGTATTTTGTAAGGGTGCCCTCTTGTTTTGCCATCCTCATTTTCCATAATAAAGAAATCGGCAGGAAAAATACTATCCAACACATTTATTATTTTAAAAACTTCCAATAAATCGGCTCTCACCCTTCTTGTTTCCAAAGTTGTTATTTTTAGTATTCTTAGTCGACCTGGATAGTCTAAATGCCTTAATTCAGGACTAATCCTGCTCATCCTTCGTTGTATAGATTATAATAAATCTATATCTTTCTGTTTAAATGGGCACCATGCCTGAATATAGTAATCCAGTTGAGGTCTCACTAAGGATTTATATAGTTTTAAAACTACCTCCTTGGTTTTATATTTAAAGGCTCTATTTATCATGCCTAGCATTGCATTTGCCTTATTAGCTGCCCTGACACATTGCTTTGTTATATCCAGTGTTTCTGTGATTATGACCCCTAAGTCTCTCTCCTCGTGTGTTGTTTCAATGCATTCCTTTCCCATAAAATAATCATACTGTTTATTGTTGTATCCGTAATGTATACATTTACATTTATCAGCATTGAACAACATCGACCATTCATTGCTCCACTCATTTAGGATACTCAGATCTTTTTGTAATTTTTCCGCATCCTCATTCGTTGATACTTGACTAAACAGCTTAGTGTCATCAGCAAACTTAAGAATATGATTTCTCACACCCTCATCTAGGTCATTTATAAATATTACAAATAAAACCGGACCCAAAATAGACCCCTGTGGGACTCCACTCCTTACTGGTGACCATTCAGAAGTTTTCCCATTGACCACAACACGTTGGACTCTGTCAGTCAGCCATTCGGTTATCCAGTCACTTACACTACCTCCTATGCCATGTGACTAGTTTGCTCTCTAGCCTGGCATGGGGAACTCTATCGAAAGCTTTACTGAAATCCAAATAAATCGAGTCTACAGGTAATCCTTAGTCTATATACATTGTTACTGTATCAAGGTAAACTAGAAGGTTGGTCAAACATGAACGAACTTTCCAAAAACCATGTTGTGATGGCTTAATTAGCTCATTTTTTTGTAGATGCCTGATGATCTCATCTCTTATGATGGATTCCATGGTCTTGGATATGTGGGATGTCAGGCTCACTAGCCTATAGTTACATGGCTGTGATTTTGTTCCTTTGTTTTTGTATATAGGTGTTACATTTGCCTTTTTTCAATCCAGAGGGACTTGTCCCATTTCTATACTGCCATTAAAGATCTCACACAATGGGGAGGCGATAGCTGAAGATACTTCTCTTAACATTGAGGAATTAAAATTGTCTATACCAGGAGCTTTATTTGGTTTCATTTTTGACAGTTTTTCTTGCACTATTGCTATTGTAAACTCAATAGTTTGGAGTGATTCTTCTATTGTCTTTGTGAAAATATTCACAGGATCAGGTAAATTACTCATTTCCTCGTCAGTGTATACTGAAGCAAAATAGTCATTAAGTAAGTTCGCTGCCTGTATTGAGTCTGTGATCACTTCTCCCATAAGATCGACAAGGGGCCCAATGCTGTCTTTTGTCCTAGTTTTAGATCTTGTATATGCATAGAAGGACTTAGGATCTGTTTTTATATTCTCAGCAAGTTTTTTCTCAAAGTACCGTTTGGCCTTTTTCACTTCATTCTGGGCTTTATTGCATTGGCGTTTGTATGCTTCATATAGATGGTACTCTCTGGTTTCCCTGTATCTCTTCCACATGTGGTATTGTTTTCTTCTTGCTAGTTCAGCCCTCAAAAGGTACAAAACGCTGCACAACAGAGTTAACCACAGCTTTAAAATGATCCCATTTTGTGTTTACGTCAGTATTCTGGAATGCCTGCTCCCAGTCATAGTCCCTTAAAAATTTCCTCATTTCCTCATAATTCTCTCTCTTGTAATCATAATATGTCTCTCTCCACTCTTTAACCTGTACCGACACTATGACATCACATGTCACAATGTTATGATCACTGAATGGATCTTTTACCCTAATCAGTAATGGCATCAATCATATTCGGTTCTGTTGATAAAATCAAATCTAATATGTTCTCACCCCTAGTTTCAACATGTACATGTTGTGTTAGAAATAACATGTCAATTCGATGAGCAGTTACAATGTTTCCTAACTCGACACTTTGATGTGTGTTGATATTTCCTCAGCTTCACACACAGTATACCATGCGAATGTGTATATATAGGCACTATATGTGAAGCAACGCCAGACTACATTCCAATTTAACATGTAATGCATGTTGAAAATGGCAATAAATCTTTATTATTATTTACCAGTTTGTACAGAGCATATTAAGCATACAGAACACTGCTGAGAACTTTCTGCCATGACATGATAGGCCTACATTACACTGTGTGCTAATTATAAAACAAATTAACCATAATTACTGATAATAAATTATTGTAGACGTGATAATGATGGCAGTTAGTATATGCAGGACCAGGATATGTAATTTGCATGTATCTAACATGCTGTTATGCTCTTAAGTGACTTTCAATCAGGACTTTTGCCACTATTAATTCAGAAGAGAAGGAAATGTGTCTCTGAGAATTAGTACATATTCAATACAAATTACTAAATGCTGACAGACGTAGGCATCTTTAAGAAATACATTCGCTTCCTATCCAGGAGTTTGCAGAGATGGTGCTTCGGATGTTGGTAACGAGATGCAGTCATTACTTGCGGCATGCACCGCGTGTCCCTGGACCGACAACAGTCTCTGTAGCATCCTGAATCAGCCTGAGAATCTTGGATCCGTGGCTCTTTGCCGCTACTACAATCTGACTTGTACGGCACAGTTTGCTGGGGCAGGAAACATCTCCATCAGCCAAGTTCGAGGCTGTGCAAAGAAAGGAGGCGGAAGGAGGGATAAAGGTGTGTTCTGTTTGCAATCTAATTAACATAAAAGGAAAACTCATTGTTTGATCCAAATTGAAATAATAATAATATTGATTGTTTACATCGGTGCAGTTAGGCTCAGTCTAATGTTTAAATTTGTGATGTTTTGCATTTGAATCCTAATTAATAGTTAAGCAGTAGTGCAATATTGTTATGCTCCATAGTTAATCACTATTTCAGTTATTTAGTTAGATGTATTAAGTAATCATAATTAAATATGTTATGATGGATCAGCGTGTGATATTTATGGCTTTGGACAGTGTAACTTTATGTGAATAGACCTAATTGTCCTAATGTGGAAAACAAATAATAAACTATCAGGGTAGTATGTCCAGGAATTGTTTTCTGAGTAAGTCATAGGCATGGTAATTTTGTAGGAGTAATTACTGCAAAATATTTAAATTTAAGGCAAGAAAGATGGAAAACCTGCAGTGAATTTGTCACCTGAAGAGCTGAATGAAATTGTAAATTTTGAGAAAATGAAGAGTCAAATGGACATGGCTTTGGAACACATGAAGCAGGAGTACTTCACACAACTCACAATCAGGAACACGTCAGGTATGTTCATGAACACATGAAGCAGGAGTACTTCACACAACTCACAATCAGGAACACATCAGGTATGTTCATATAGATCACATAAAACCTAAGTAAACCAGGTAGTTAAGTTCAGCTAGGCGACATAGTCCACAACCAGAAATGTGTCAGACCTATATTATTGTTCATGGCAGTTGGCAGCTTGGGCATCTGTTCCATGTTGTAGGAAAAATAAACAAGTTTCTTCACTGTACAGTTCACTCAGCTGTAAGAATGAGCATCTGGCTATAGACGGTGGTGAATATTTGTGTACAAAGTCTTCAGCATTAATTGCAATGAGAAGTGAAGATGGTGTTTGATTGAACAGGTCTACCAGGGAGTAAAGTGTAATGCGCTTTGAGCAGTCCTGAAGATTGCATATTGTACTGTATAAGAACTCACCTTCACTTGCCTTTACCGATAGATATAAGTGACAATACATCAAACTATCAATGCACTACAATACTCAGTGTCAGTAATGTTCTATCAATAGCGAATGTGTTGTCACAGGTGCCTTTGACAATCTGGCTGTGGAGACGGAGGACGGGAAGATTCCTCTTATACAACTGGGTCAGGTTCTACAGAAGAGTCCACAGCTCATTGTCATTAACACGGCCTCGTCTCCACAGGTGAGGTTAGCAGACAGACGGACGAATAAGGTGGGGTGGGGGGTTTAGAAACTGCCAGGTGATACACATGTGTTAAGGATGTGTTAAGGATGGGATGAATATGGGATTCGTATTCAAAATTTTTCCTTGAAAATTCGTACATTCGCAGCTATATAAACGAATATCGCTCGAATATTTTCCTTTATGAATCATTCCAAAACTAGATTACAAAATAAAATCACTAACATTACTTAAACAAATAAACTTCACAAAACAAACTCGTATAAAACTCACCGGCAACGCACATTCATGGCTGCTATGCATAGCTTACCGTAATATCGGTATTGTGTCCAGGGGTCTTTTGTTAGCAGTGTCGGGTTAAGGTTAGAGTTTTGGATAAGTTTAGGATTAGTTGAAGTTAGGGTTATGGTTACTTACGGGTTCGCATAAAACCGGAATTTGTGATAGTCATTTATTTAGCGACACCTACGATAAATTACCAATGTTATGATAATCACCGATCTACGCGTAGGCACCGTAGACCCCAAGATCATGTTGAGTTTTGCTCGAGTTTGTTTTCTTAATTTTAATCTTTACAGGAATGTAAATTATTAAATTTTGTAACCTAGTTTATATGTACATAAGATGTGATGATAAGTTTGGTAGCTGTAAGAAGTCGTTTTCATGGTTATGTCAGAAAGTAAACAATATGGCTACGATGCCGACTCCAGCACGGACTTGTGCCTGTGGCCATGGGATGATCTCAGGCCGATTAATTGACCCTGGCCGGTCGCAGGGTTAATATTTAATATTATGTGTATACAGAAAACAATACACCATCTCTATGTCTATGCAAAATTTCAGGACAATTGGAGCAATATAAATGTGTGGTTGTATGGTAATGTTCCACAATATCACTTTTTCCGACTGATCACTAGAAAAGCTCATTTTCTTGGAAGTGACATTCCACAAACTTATGCATTTGAAGTGGAATATCTTCACGCACACATAAGATAGAGTGTTCATCTTAGTATAATTTTAAAGCTCTTCATCTCCTCTAACTGAATCAATAATAATATAGAATTATCAACTTGCCTACAAAAGCCTTGTTTTGGCATGCCGCGTCACATATATATATATATATATATATATATATATATATATATATATATATATATATATATATATATATATCACAAGATATGTTTAACACACTTCTTATATAAAGCAACAGGGAATCAATCAATGTTTGTGTTTTTATGCAGCTTAAAGCACGGACACGGCTGAATGGACGTGGACAGTCGGTCGTTGAAGCGGAACTTTATGTTTCAAAGAGAAACCGGGAGGAGGTATTGTTACTGTCATGTAGTTAACTTTATTTGAGTAAATCATGTTGAAATCAATGTATATTTTAAAGATGTTTAACTTCATGTTTCTGTGATATACTTAATGTAAACAGTCTCAAAGTGACAGACCACTCTGATTATGTTCAGTTGAGAAATGATATGAAGATGATAACCAAACACACAACAACGGTTAAGGAATTACTAAGGCTCACAACTGTATGCATTGATTTCTAGATTTATATCCAACCCACAGATTAACAAAAGGCAGCAGTTTTAAGTTATATTACATTATATTTTATTTTTGTAGAAAACGTTTTGCCTCTCATTTCTGTCACATACAAGTAAAACCCTACTGAAAAGCATAGCATATAAAAATGTGTCTGTAAACAATACTGAATAAATATGATTGTGTTTCCCAAATACGGTGGCCGTTGTTCTCGCACAATGGTCCAAAGACATGATTGAACGTAGAAAGTGATGGGTGGGCTTTGGCACCTTGGAGAGATGCACTTACAAAACTACTAAGTTAGCATAATAAAATACAGATGCTCTTCCTCCTCCAGCTGGCTGCCTGTAGTTTGTCTGGTGGAGAAAGCATCCTGTCTCCAGACATGGCATCACTGGAGGACAAAGAAGCTCTGGATGAAGAGAGGCGGAAGTCAGTCTCTGAGTGGTCGACTACATCAACGATCACTTCAGCGAAGCCATTGCATCACTTGACCCTGACAAACAACGGGAGGTCGATGCGATACTCAGGTAGGTTACCTTTACAGGACGTCTTCGCCAGATCAGCTGCACTTGTGGGAGGAACTTGTATGTTTTACCTGGTCCAAAGCTAGGTGTTGTATAATAATAATAATAATAATAATAAAGCTTTATTGCCATATTCAACGTGCATTACATGAAGAATTGGAATGTAGTCTGGCGTTGACTCATATAGTGCCTATATATACAATAAAATGAAATATGGCAAATAAATATAATATATAGATATAAGATATACATTGTACATAATTTGTTCTTTAAAACGTTTTTTTAATATAATAAATAAATAAAGACAAAATTAAAATAATAGATTATCTATTTAACAATAATTGTGGTGTAGACTAGTTAATAAATAAATAAATAAATATATATCAAATGTCCTTTCAAATTATTTAAAATATATATATATATATATATATATATATACAGTCGCGCCTCGTTATAACGCGGTAGTTGGGGTCCACGAAATGGAACCGCGTTGTAAACGAGGCGCGTTATAGATTATATTCCGCCAGGGGCGCCACCACCCCCAAAACGCCACAACAGCAGCCAAAGCCAATGTGCTGGTTGCGCGGTGTATGCGTGATTTATAAAACTAACTGACATTGAAACCAACGTAAATGTGTATTACGTTAAAATAATATACACTGTCGAATGTTGAACTGAGTAAATCTTGCGAATGGTGTATAGTTTTGAAATAAATTCAGAGCCAACGCGCCTCGTCTGGCGATGCGAACTGAGGCAGAGCGATAACACAGTACGCGGTCGCGGTCTAAAATAACCTTGAACTCAGCAGCCGAAACGCACAAATGAATTGACATGTTGCCGAAGTCGGTCAAATATTAATACTTATACTAATTGCGCTCACTGTTGGCTTAATTTCATCTTTTAATCAATCCCAAAATATAAATTTAGATCGCACATTTACCGTGCCGATTTATAATGCAATTCACGGTGGTTCGAGGCTACTGCGGTTCACACGCAGTTGACGAATTCGTATATTTGCGCACAAGTAAATGTTTTTTCGTATACGTAGTGAAGAAAACATAACATAACTTTAGCCTGCCATTTCAGTACCATAATTATTTTTTGTCACCGCCCGATTCGTAAGCAATTTAATTGCCATTTACAAGCCGGCGAAGGCGCTCGTTCGCGGAAGCCACAGTGAACGGGCGCCTTCGCCGAAGCCACAGCGAACTGGCAGGAGACAAACGCGATTGATATCGGCGCAAACAAACAGGACTTTGTACCAAATTTACTGTGCCTAAAGTTAATTAAATGCAATCAAAGGAATTGGTAACGTTTTAAACAAACACTTAAGAAATTACCACACAAACCAAGCGCTGGTTACACAATAGATCGGTTTGAAAAACGATTGGATTGGTGCCGCGAAGCCGACGGCAGAGCAGAAGCCAGGGGCACAACAAACAACGAACTCAGCAACGCAGTTGTACTTCTGTGTTAAATTTCTTAATATCAATAAATTGTTTCTAGATACACCTGTACAAGACAAACATGAGGACTTCATAAAAATAAGTGACAGTTAATTACAGCGTTATTGTTAGCTGTAGCGCCCATTTCCCCCTGGCGGCAGAAATTCGGGGTCC
>JAODUO010004598.1:0-11375 GCA_025642075.2 Ridgeia piscesae
GTTGATGATGAGTATGACGTTTCGACCAGTAATCTACGGGCCTTGTTCACATTCTGTCAGTGTGTTGCCTCAGATTTCGGGGGATAATTTGGTTGTAGATGGCAGGGATATGGTATCCCTGGTCTCTGTTCATGGTAGGGGCTCTTTGTTTGATATATATATATATATATATATGTAATATATATATATATATATATATATATATTAATATATATATATATATATATATATATATATATATATATATATATATATATATATATATATATATATATATATATATATATAGCCTCCTTCACTTTTATCTTGTGCCAGTTGGAATAACGGGTCAGTACTGGTCTCCTACACTTGTTGATTTATCCAGGTTTGTATGTTCTTTGAATCTCTGGCTGAGTTTCTCTATGTATGTGTGGCTGCTGTCAATGTCACACGTGATGTTATAGATGGTTCCACATCTGTGTTCTTTAGGTGTTTTATCTTTATGGTGTAGTACCATCGAGCGGAGGATGTTCGCTGGCTTTTGGTATATGTGTATGTTATGTGACTTATAAATCCGGCCAAGCTGTTCTGATAATCCTGACATGTTTGGAAGTTCCAGTATAGGTCTTCGTGGGTTGTTCTTGCTAGGTGGTCTTTTTGCACTGGATGGTGGAGGTGCAAGCGCCCACTCTGGGTATCCATTGGCTCTCAGGGCATTGTGGACATGTGCCAGTTCAGATTTCTGTCTTCAGCTGTGGTGAAATACTGCTGTTCCCTGTAGGTGAGGGTGTGTACAACTGAACGTTTGTGGGTTAGAGGGTGATGTGACTTGAAGTTGAGGTACTGGTCCGTGTGTGTCGGCTTCATGTAAATAGTTATCTTCATGGATCCATCATCCAGAATATGGGTGCATAGATCCATGAAGGGAAATTTGCTGTCTCTCTCAGGTTTGATGGTGAATTTGATGTGTGGATAGATGTTGTTTATGTGTTCAGTGAACTCTTCCACATCGTATTCGTGAAGTACGGTGAATGTGTCGTCCATGTATCGTAACCACAATGATGGGGGTGGGGTGCTGTAGAGATGGCTACTTTCTCTAATTGTTCCATGTAGCAATTAGCTACTAGGGGAGATATAGGTGATCTCATAGCTGCACCATGTCTTTGCTGGTAGTAAGCCCCGTTTTATATGAAATACCGGGTAGGTCGTATTCAGGCAGAAGTCGAGGAGCTCAACTATCTGTGGGATTGTCATTTCCATGTGCCTGGATAGGGTGTCATCTTCTTGTAGTCTCTCTGTGATGACTTCCAGTGCCTTATCCGGTGTCTTCCCATTATAGAGCTCTACTTCCCGTTATAGCTACTTTTTATTCCCGTTATAGCTACTAATTAAGTTTGACAGTTGAACTTGTCCCATTATAGCTACTTTTCAATTTCTCCATTTTATAATGTAACAAGATAAGGGAGCATTAACTATTTCATCTCCATCCAGCTGATGTCCATGAGTGCTGTGACATCATATGACACTAGTTTCTTAGCAGGTGGTATTTCTAGGCCTCTTAGCTTGTCAACTAGTTCCTTGGTGTTTTTGATGCTGTGACAGTTCTTACCCACAAGGGGGTCTGAGTATGCTAGCCAGGTATTTGGCTGCATTGTATGTAATACTGCCACAACTGGATTCTATTGGCCTAAGCGGTGTGTTGTTTTTGTGTATCTTAGGTGTCCCATACAATTTTTGGGGTTCTTCCGACTTTGGGTATAGCTTCCAGTACAGTTTGTCTGAGATGGATCCATTTCTCTTCCACTTCCTTAGGATGTTGATCATTCTGTTTTTGTGTTTGTGCATGGGGTCTTTGCTAAGTTTGGTGTACGTGTTCATGTCCCCCACCATGTCGGTCATTTTCTCTCTATATTCGGTAGTGTTCATGATTACCATGGCTCTACCTTTGTCTGCAGGAAGTATGATGATGGAGTTGCCTTTTTTCAGTGTCTGTAGCTATCCTCTCCCCCTTGCTGATGTTAGATTTCGGGAGTTTAGCTCCTTTGATGGTACATACAATCTGCCCTCTGAGTTCTTCTGCCGCGGTCTCTGTCATGTATTTCGCGACTAACTCAGTACCGGCTATGATTTCTTCGACGAAGTAATGGTAAAGTTTAAACCTTTACTAACTATAGATCATTCATCATCACTGATCTGCCTATCGCTCAGGTTCATTACCCACCTGTTTGTGTCTATGTCGGTGTCTGTCACTTCTTTCTTAGATTTGTTGTAAAGTCTCGAACTTGCTTTGTTTTTGTGACCTAGTTTACTCGATTGTGGCATCATTTAATAATTTATTCCATGACTATAACCACCAGGTATGTCGTATATCACATGCGTACGTCCAACACCAAATAAAAATACGTCCGAACAAACTCATCTGTAATTGTTCTATACAACACAAACATAATTCTTTTGGGGTTTAGCTAACATCTTAATATCTGCCCTCTGGATATATTACACAGTGTTTGCAATGTACCCTCACACATCACAAAGCTTTGGACATAACCTTACAAGGGTGAACATTTTAGGTCCGTGTGAATACATCCAACACCATGCATGTTTGTCACTGTATGGCTAAATGGTTACAGGAGGGAACTCACTTGATATGGGACAATTATGTCCTAGTGGGTTCTTATAATATCTGATAGTACAGAGTTGTGGCACTGTCTATCCCTTGATGCAGAGAATAGCTAAAGTGTCTGAAATGTACATCCGACACAGCTGAACTGCCCATACACTGTATATCATTTATGTCAGAATAGCTATATGCAGAGACCCGTCGATCCGTCATTTGGACGGGTGAAACTCGTTGTTGATGGGTAGAAACATAACTGGATGGGTGGTGGATGGGTAAAAACTAAGGAGCAAAAACGTATAATAAAATCATAGATAATGGCAGTTATGCTTTGAAAATAGATGTAGTTTATTTCAGGTCATTAACATATCTCAACTGGCTACACATGAATTAACATCCAAAAATGTTTCACTGGTAAAATTGTTTTCCTGCATAAGGCCATCGGGTCATTCTGAGCAATTGTTTTGTGAATTTTTTAATGGCAAGAATATCCTCATTATATTTTGAAGGTATTTTGCGTGGAAGGTAGACAGGTGTCTGGGGTCGAAACAACCATGGTAAAGTCATCTGGTTAGATCACATTTGCGTTACCTATATCACTTCATAGAGTACTTGGGCAATAAACTTCAACCATATATTTGGAGAAAAAAATGCCATGTAGAATTTCTTTGAAAAGCCATCAAAACATTCTGCAACCTATCTTTGGTAGATATCTGGCTAATCTTGTTGATTTACCCATTCTTTCCACACGACCAGCTCATTTCAACCTTCTCCTCACCAGTTACCTCCGATGGCAATTGTTGACATATTTTGGGCAAAGGTGAGTGAGGTGGCCCACCTCGCTTGTCATGATGGAGGGAAAACACTGACTTGGAAGGCATAGCTTTATCTAAATACACATCCACCTGTCAATTTGCCATTATAATATCAGTTTGGTGGCAGAAATGTGAGCTGAAAGGGGCTACCATGTCCTATGACTTGGGCATCATAAAACAGCAGGGCCACTGGGAAATGATATATTTTACTTGCATGATCTAAATTTGTTGTCCTACAGAAGCCAAACCTGTCTGTCATCCCATGGAGTACCCATCAGGTGGATAATGCAATGGCATTACCATTTAATTTAGGGTAATGTTGACTGGTGGGTCTGGTGGTTTTGGTCTATGATCACTACATGTATCAGTGGAAAATCTATTCTACAGTGGCACCATCTTGTGGTCAAAACATGCAAACTGACAGTGACATTTATTGAATAGTTTTGGATCATAAGCACTGCATATATCTCAGAAAACCTCTTGAAATATTGGATGGGATGTTAATGAGTTAAGGCAATACTAAAGCCATAATTATTGATTTTGGAAGTTGGCTAATTGTTGAGTAAACTGATGTTTGTGTGGTTTCAGCTCAAAGTGTCACCAGTGACATTTGTGACAATGTGACAACATGACTGGGGATCACTTTGTTTATTCAAACATTCTTCACCACTTGGATGACATGGCCCCTCAGTCATTAGAGAACTCCACAGAATCATCCATCCATGTATTGTCTGACAAGTTCCAAGCAGCTGGCCAAGATGAGTTTGTATTAGTTGTGGAATAGAATCTCGTGACAGAACAAGACATCAAAAATATTAAGCATCTAGTTTTAATGGTGTACTCAGTTTTACCTTTGGGTGCACTCGTGCTTAGATCATACCATAGTTCTGGCACAAACGTTTCACCCAGAAGAGACATGCTATCCAGTGTCAGTGACAGGCTGCAATATACCAGGACCCAAAACAGGACTATAGAGGTATCTTCAATGTGCAAACATAATAATGAGCGAAGTTTGGTGTTGCTAGATTCCAAGATATTTCGTTGCAATTCCATGAGTGACCATCCTGCTGATTACATGATGGATAAAACACATCACAAATCTGGATTAAATCATGTTTCAAAAACTAAACTCTGCGACATACTGGCAATCGGAGAATACCACATGGTCACCGGGTGTCATCACATACCCACAGTTTGTGACCTTTGACATGACCAAGGTGTTCATGGTCCAGAACATCCTGGCAATATTTATCAGCCCTAACGACAACCCGTCGACCTGTTATTTGGACAGGTAAAATGTGTTGTTGATGGGTAGAAACATAGCTGGATGGGTGACGGCTGGGTAAAAAATAAGGACCAACAAAGATCGTAAAAATCATAGATAATGGCAGGTATGACTTGAACATAGGTGTGCATGTGTGTGACACGAGTATTTGTAGCTAGCTTGAGGTCACTAAACACATCTGAAATGGCTTGTATATACACATGATTTAACATGCACATGCAACCAAAAATGTGTGACTAGAAAAAATTGTCATCCTGCATAAAACCTTGTTTGTTGGGTCATTCTGAGCAGTTCTTTACAAGTGTTAATTTTTATGGTCAGAATATTGTGGTTATACAGTCTTCATCAGGACAGTGTTTTGAGTCGTCCAAGTTTGTTTCTGAAGGTGTCCATCTAATTTCTGTTTGGGGGATGTTGTCATCTTCTGTCTAAAGACATGGCTGATCCATCTCCATCTTCTTCTAATGAAATCTTGTTTATATTGTTAATTGGCATAGCTTTTTGCGAGACCCGTCCACCCAGCATTTGGATGGGTAAAACCTGTTGTGGATGGGTAGAAACATCACAGACAGGTGGTGACAAGGTAAACACTAAGGAGCAAAAACGGTCTCTAAAATCATATCAATAAAGACTGTTATGTCTTTAAAATGGGTGTCACTTGTATAATTTTATTGTAGTTTATTTCAGGTCATGAAACACATCTCAACTGGCTTGTATACATGTACATATATTAACACCCACCTATCTACCAAATATGTTATCCGGTATAAAGGCGTTTGTTGGCTTGTTCTGATAGGTTCTTTTTGGCGAGAGTATCCTCAATATATTTTGAAGACTTTTTTGTGGAAGGTAGACAGGTGTTTGAAGTTCAGTTCTGCCATCCGCCAGCATTCTGAGCCATAGTTAGGAGAGTTATCGGACAGCTTTGGTATAGCTTAGTTTTGTTCTTCTAGAATATATTGCTGGTATCCAAACAGGTTTGCGTCTGAAGAAAGTAGACCTACCTCTGGCAATTCCTCGGTAACATAATTACAATTGACAACATTTATGTGCGTATATTGTTTATATTTTCCTATTCAGGATGTGTCTAGAATGGAAACCTAAACATAGTTTGAAATACCATTCCCTATGCGAAACAGAGGTAGCTGTAAAGAAATGTAGCAAATTGGTAAAATTTATGGCCGTTTCAATTTTGATAATGGAATTACACAGATATTGTTAATACCAATAACATCAGTTTTTAACAAATGTCAAGACATATCGTCTGAAATCTGCAATCTGCCAAGGCTGACAGCTAACATTAATAATAACCATATAACACGGCCTTGTATTGAATAGAATGTTATTCAAAATATATGCACAGTTGTTTTATAATGAACAGGTTGGTAACATAATTAGAAGCCATTTTGACAGAATTACAAGAGTGACTATTATTTGAATAAACCATCAAATAATTTATTTATACTTATTGTTACTCTTCTGTTTGTTTCCATAAGACTGTATCTCTATAATCTAATTTAAAACAAAAATTATACTGGCTAATAATTATATACACTATCGAACAATGTATTTCGTATGTAATTCAAGATCAGTCGATAGCAATTATTGAACACCTGTTCATCTATGGCTCAGGGAGGATATTAATGTCACAACTTTGATCAGTTGAAGCAGTCAATATAATCATCAACATCATGCCTGACAAATTTACAACGTTTAATGCTTTTCAAAGAAGTTGTCACCTTAGTTTTAAAAACCTGGGAAAACAAATTTATTTGTATTTTTTTCACAACCATCCACTTAAAGTCCCAATTCGTTTGTCAATGCCTAATGTATTATCAAGATTTATTGCCCTTTACTGCTGTCTTCTTTGTCATCTTCATTTCCTAAAATTTGAAGAAGTTCCTTAGGGATGCTTATTTGACATGAATATGTGCATCAATTGCAAACAATGTAACTGCCTCCCGACTGTGAATCTTTGCATAGGTCTGCTTTATGTTGGCAATTATACTGATCCCACACCAGTCACTTGAACTTGGTGCTTTTGAATTCAATAGTGTGACATTTCCTGTGGAAAAAACTGTGTAGAATGTCTTTGAAAGTCCATCAAAACATTCTGCAACTAATCTCGTGAATCTTGTCGATTTCCAAGGATTACTGCTGCCATTATTTGTTGTATAAAATGCTACAGATGGTACCTTTCTGAAACCACCAACTGTTTTCATAAGTATTGTCCACAGATTTGATTCATAGCTAACTGATATACTGTCCCAGTGGCTGTGTTGATTTCTAATGCAAATAGGTCCCATTATTAGTTTCTTAAATTATGATGTAGAATGCAAGAGAAAACAAAAATGTTATTAGCTTCTTTTTACTGATGTCAACATATGTTCTTGCTTGCCGATTTATCTCTCCATCAGTTCTCATACTTGTTTGTTTGTGGTGTGTAAAGAGTAGTAAACCTGTAACAGCCTCCACATGCAGTTCATCTCAAAGGCATTGATGCACTTGTAATCTCTGCTTTGACGGTCTAAGTTTCACAACCATATAAGAAGACTGATGTTGTCAATGCTCTCAACAAACTCATTCTGACTTCAATAGATACATTCAAGATGATCTGTCAAGGTGAGCTTCAGCTTTGCCAATAATGGTGTAGCTTATGGATTAGATAAATCACCATCAAACGAAATGTAGTGAACCCCATTGGCCATTGGTATCGGCCAACCAAAACACAATGATAGTAGACCAACTTGTAATATTGTAGATAAATTTGTTTGTTTGTATTGTGTTTTATTGATGTTAACAATGTTCTGAGTACAATGTGCTGAATAAACTTTCATTCATAAAAACCCCATGTCTGTCCACCAGTCAGGACAATTGTAGTGAAGTAGGTGTCTTAGTGGATACTCAGAGTACTAATTAGACAAGTGTTATAGTAGCTAGAAACAACAATTGGAGTTTGACCAGACAAGACACAGAGGTGTTAATCCAGCCTGCAGCATGTCCACTAGTGAGGACAATAACAATGGAGTAGGTGTCAAAGCAGTCACTCTGTGTATTACTGGAGCAAATTCTACAGAAGCATTTTGGACTACTGACCAACAATCACATCGATGTAATAAAGAGCCCCTGGACATGTCCAATAGATAAAACAAAGGGCTAGGGCTGGCTTTCTTGCCCAACATCTGCCAGCACATATTTTCTTCACCAAACTTTTATGTACATCACATATACATGTTTTGCTAACTTTCCAGTTGTCCATACAGTAACTTTATTAATGTTTTAACATAATTTATAAACATATCAACGGTTTGTTTTAAGAAATCACATACCACTCCCCAAGCTTCTTTGGACTTTCACACGCTACAAGCCCCTAAACTCTGCCTCATGGATGAGATGTTCCAACTGGGGCACAAACTAACCATCGTCTGGTCTAGCTGTCACACTTGTGTCCTGCAAAGTTACTTTGACATCAGCAGAGTCCAGTGTCTGTTGGACATCTACACCCAGAGCACCTCCCAGGGGTGTCAAGACTCAGGTTGAAAGTTCCAGTCTGGAACATAGCTGCTTACACAACTTGTTTCATCTTAGGGCATTCATGAAAAATGAGTTATACCTGACTTATATGTGCTGGCTTTTTGTGCAAATGTATAACTATTTTGTGATGAAATCATTGAACAAATACATTATTTTCAAGGAGCGAACCCTGCCAAGGAAGTAAAGTGTCAAGTGCATTGATCAGACTTGAGGATACTGCACCATTATATATATATATATATATATATATATATATATATATATATATATATATATATATATATATATATATATATATATATATATATATATATATATATACATCCATGAATACTCGGGCTTATATATAATAATAATACTGTTTTTCTATAGCGCTAATTCCCGCATGGCGGATCGATGCGCTGTACAAGACATATCATTAATGTATTAATAAATATAAATGTATATTATATAAATTAGTATAAATCAAAAGAAATTTTGGTTTTAAGATGTACACTAGTAAATCTTTGTATGTAAATTATTTAAATCATATGAATCAATTTAAAATAAATTAAACACTGTTTTAAAGATGTATAGTATTAAACCTCTGTAAATTTATTAAATTAATATAAAATTAAAACATTTACTAAATCTGTGTACATAAATTATCTATACATCAATCTAAAAAACAGATAAACTAATTAAAACGTGTATAACAAGAAAACAAAATTCTAAAGAAGTGTCCGTCATTTCATAACATTTGAATTAATTAAAATGTCTAATAAAAAGATAGATCTTTAAACACTTTCTAAACATAGATAATGGTCCAGATGCACGAATGTTCACATATACGAATATATATATATATATATATATATATATATGTTGACTGTATTCTAGCTGTATACTTGGGGTGCAGTGACTATGTATTCAAGTTGTGTAGTTGCAGTGTAGTGACTGTATATTCTAGTTGTGTATTACGGGTGAAGTGACTGTGTATTCTAGCTATGTACCAGGGGTGTATAGCTGTATATTGGGGGTGTAGTGACTGTATTCTAGCTGTAAACTAGGGGTTCAGTGACTGTGTATTCTAGCTGTGTACTGGTGGTACAGTGGCTGTGTATTCTAGCTGTGTACTGGGGTACAGTGACTGTGTATTCTAGCTGTGTATTGGTAGTACAGAGACTGTGTATTTTAGGTGTGTACTGGTAGTACAGTGACTGTGTATTCTAGCTGTGTATTGGTAGTACAGAGACTGTGTATTTTAGGTGTGTACTGGTGGTACAGTGGCTGTGTATTCTAGCTGTGTACTGGGGTACAGTGACTGTGTATTCTAGCTGTGTATTGGTAGTACAGAGACTGTGTATTTTAGGTGTGTACTGGTGGTACAGTAACTGTGTTTTCTAGCTGTGTACTGGGGTACAGTGACTGTGTATTCTAGCTGTGTATTGGTAGTACAGAGACTGTGTATTTTAGGTGTGTACTGGTGGTACAGTGACTGTGTTTTCTAGCTGTGTACTGGGGTACAGTGACTGTGTATTCTAGCTGTGTATTGGTAGTACAGAGACTGTGTATTTTAGGTGTGTACTGGGGGTACAGTGACTGTGTATTCTAGCTGTTTACTGGGGTACAGTGACTGTGTATTCTAGCTGTGTACTGGTAGTACAGAGACTGTGTATTTTAGGTGTGTACTGGTGGTACAGTGACTGTGTTTTCTAGCTGTGTACTGGGGTACAGTGACTGTATTCTAGCTGTGTACTGGTGGAACAGTGACTGTGTTTTCTAGCTGTGTACTGGTGGTACAGTGACTGTATTCTAGCTGTGTACTGGGGTACAGTGACTGTATTCTAGCTGTGTACTGGTGGTACAGTGACAGTGTTTTCTAGCTGTGTACTGGTGGTCATGACCATCTGTGTACTGGGGTACAGTGACTGTATTCTAGCTGTGTACTGGTGGTACAGTGACTGTGTATTCTAGCTGTGTACAGGGGGTACAGTGACTGTGTATTCTAGCTGTGTACTGGGGTACAATGACTGTGTATTATGGCTGTTTACTGGGGGTACAGTGACTGTATTCTAGCTGTGTACTAGGGGTACAGTGATTGTGTATTCTGGCTGTGTACTGGGGTACAGTGACTGTGTATTCTGGGTGTGTACTGGGGGTACATTGACTGTGTATTCTACCTGTGTACTGGTGGTACAGTGACTGTGTATTCTGGCTGTGTACTGGGGGTATAGTGACTGTATTCTAGCTGTGTACTAGGGGTACAATGACTGTGTATTCTAGCTGTGTACTGGGGGTACAGTGACTGTATTCTAGCTATGTACTGGGGGTACAGTTACTGTGTATTCTAGTTGTGTACTAGTGGTACAGTGACTGTGTATTCTAGCTGTGTATTGGTAGTACAGAGACTGTGTATTTTAGGTGTGTATTGGTAGTACAGAGACTGTGTATTTTAGGTGTGTACTGGTGGTACAGTAACTGTGTTTTCTAGCTGTGTACTGGTGGTACAGTGACTGTGTATTCTGGTGTGTACTGGTGGTACAGTGACTGTGTTTTCTAGCTGTGTACTGGTGGTACAGTGACTGTGTATTCTAGCTGTGTACTGGTGGTACAGTGACTGTGTATTCTGGGTGGGTACTGGTGGTATAGTGACTGTGTTTTCTAGCTGTGTACTGGTGGTACAGTGACTGTGTATTCTAGCTGTGTACTGGTGGTACAGTGACTTGTATTCTAGCTGTGTACTGGTGGTACAGTGACTGTATATTTTAGCTGTGTACTGGTGGTACAGTGACTGTATATTTTAGCTGTGTACTGGTGGTACAGTGACTGTATATTTTAGCTGTGTACTGGTGGTACAGTGACTGTGTACTCTGGGTGTGTACTGGTGGTACAGTGACTGTGTATTCTAGCTGTGTACTGGTGGTACAGTGACTGTGTATTCTAGCTGTGTACTGGTGGTACAGTGACTGTGTATTTTAGCTGTGTACTGGTGGTACAGTGACTGTGTATTCTAGCTGTGTACTGGTGGTACAGTGACTGTGTATTCTAGCTGTGTACAGGGGGTACAGTGACTGTGTATTCTAGCTGTGTACTGGGGTACAATGACTGTGTATTATGGCTGTTTACTGGGGGTACAGTGACTGTATTCTAGCTGTGTACTAGG
>JAODUO010004600.1:0-10539 GCA_025642075.2 Ridgeia piscesae
CCCGGGGGGGGGTTTTATTTAACAAAGTTGACGGGTAAATCTTTGCATTTCCCCCGGGCCAGTTATTATACATTGCTGGGGGGGGAAATGTCCCCCAATGGGGCCCCCCTTTACCATTTGTTTAGAGGAGTGTTATTGGGGGTGATGGATCCTGAACAAGTGGAGAAGGCCATTGGGTTGGGGCTGGCCATTTTATAAACAGCTGCCCTTAGGTGGGTTAGCCCTTCAGGAGCCTTGGCCGAGTAATTATGAGGGGGACTCGAAACCCCTCGGGGGAGGAAATTTCTGTTATAAATTTTGGGGAAAGGTTTGGGGGACCATGTTTTTATGACAGGGGGGTGTGAATTTTCATTCGGCGGCGTGGTAGTCTGTGGTATGTCCGGGGCGGTGTCATATACCTCATTTTTTTGGGGTTCCATGATTAACCCCATGCCTGGGAAGTTGGCATCCCCCCCGGCTACCCCCCAAAGTGCTGACCATCCTGTATCAAGACCCGTTGCTTGGCTTTGTAAACGGGGGGGGGTATTTAAGCTGGGCTTTTCCCCTATTCCCCGGGACCGGGAACTACCGTGATTTTTGGGTTGCTTGAATTGCCTTTTTTAGGGGAGAGGGTACTTTTGGAGGGAATATTCCCCGTTGTTTGTCTGTCTTTCAACTCGGGGATAAATTTTGTTGGGTTCACATTTCCCCTCAGCCATACCGGCATCTCTCCCCGGGGGGGCTCCCAAATGGGGGTTTTTGGGGGGGGTTTGGGGGGCAGGGGCCCCCCCCGAAAGGCCCGGGGAATAAGTAAGTGGATGGCTGCTTCCCCCCCCCTTCATTTGGTATGCGGAAGGTTGATCCCCCCAATAAGGGGGGCACGAATTTACCCAAAAGCGAGTGTCAACGAAATTTTTTTGAATTTAAAATTTGGGTTTTTTAAAAAATTTTAAAAACCCCGGTTTTCCCTAATTTGGGGGAAAATTTTTATTAACCAAAATCATTAAGATTTGAGAAAATTTGGGGGGTGGGGGATTAAAAAATAATTTAATATGTCCCCGGGAAATTTTTCAAAAACGGTTTTAATGGAATTAATTTAATTGTTTTAAAAAAGTTGTTTTTGGGCCCCCTTTTCCCGTGGTTTTAAATTTTGAGGTTGGGCATGAAGGGATTCGAAAAAGGTTTTTAAAAAATTTGGAATTTTTATTTAAGGCCTTTGGGGCCCTTGAATTTAGGAAATAATTTTTTTTGTGTGTGTCATTCAACAGAAATTTAAATTTTGAGAAAAGCGGAACTTTTTTTTAAATACAAGTTTGTTAAAAAATTAGCATCCAAAAAGTGCAAGACCAAAGGTAACAGCTGGAACCGAGCCCCGTTCAAAAGTGAATCTCCTATAATCAATTCCAAAAACCAAAATTTGGGAATAAAAATCTTTACAAGTTTTAGGCAACCTGGCAGTTAAATTTAAACTTTTTTCATCCAATCTCAAAACTTCAAACAAGCAAATTTTTTTTTTTTTTACCTTTTACCTTAAGTTAAAAAAAGAGGTGAAAAATTTTTTTTAAAAAAAAAAACTAAAAAACCCTTTTTGGGGGCCCAAAGGTTATTTTAAATTCCCAAAATTAAATTTTTCCCGTTAGTGGGAATGTAATTAAAATTTTGTCCCATTTTAAAAGTAACCCCCACATTTGAGATTTAGGTAACCGGCGCCAAATTTTGGGGCAAACCCAGAGGCAAATCAATTTAAATTTTTAAAAAAATTGGCCCATGCCAAAAATTTAAAATCCCGAACTTTTAAATTTTATAATTTAAACCACAAAGTACATTTTGAAGTTTTTCTTGAAAATGGACTTTAAGACCTTATTAACTAATAGGTAGTATTTTAGTTTAAATCAGTGAAGGAGTTAATGGTGGCCTCCAGGGCAGTTTTAAATGGAAAATTTTAAAAGAAAATAAAATTTCTGGAATTTAATTTTTAGCCCCCTAATTATAATTGGGTCGTTGTACTTTAAAAATTTTAATTTGATTTGGCAGCAAATTCATGAATGCCCCAAATCTATATAGTGTAACAGTACAACGGAAACCCAAATTTTAAAATTTTTGGTGCTAAAAATAAAAAATAATTTTTTAAATTTAAAACATTTTTAACCCGAAGGAAACCCCCAATTTTACACCTTTTAATTTTAAAGGGACAAATTTTTAAAAAACTCATAAAATTAAAAGGGTTTTTCCTTAAAAAACATTTTCAAAAGATACTTAAAATTAAATGTAAAATTTGGTAATTATAAAATTATGTCTTGAATTTTATTTTTGGCATGGGCCTTTTACCTTTTTAAAAGTTAAAATTTCCCTTTTGGGTTTCCTGGCTATACGGCGGTTACTAAATTCAAAACGTACGGGTAAAAATTTTTAAATGGCAAATATATATTAGGCATTCACTTACATGAAAAACTTAATTGTTTAATTTAAAGTACCCTAGGATTTAGCCCAAATGGGCATTTCAGTTCCCCATTTTTAAAAAAATTTTCACCTCTAATTTTTGGGAAATAAGGTAAAGGTAAAATAAAAAATTTCCTTGGGTTGGGAAAAAAATTGGGGAGATTGGGTGAAAAAGTTAATGTTCCTTGGGAAGGGTGCAATTATGGCAAGACTTGTTAAACCAACTTTGGGGTTTTTTGGGAAATTGGGTTATATGGAAAAAATTGACATTTTCCAATGCTTGGCCTGGTCCAGCTGTACCCTTTGGGGATTGGGTGATCAAAAGGATTTGAATGGGTTAACCAAAAAATCCTGTTAAAATTAAAAGGCCCCATTTCTCTAAAATTTTAAATTCCTGTTTTAAAAGGACACACACAAAAAGAGTATTTTTCAAAATTCAATGGTCCAAATCCTAAAAAAAAAATTTTTCAAATTTTCACACATATTGCAAAATTTCCGTCACCCTCCCGCAAAAATTTAAAAACCACTGGCCAAAAGACGGGTTTTTTAATAACCTAAAAATGAAAAATCCAAAAATTCCCGGTTAACGCGGTTTTAAACCAATAGTCACATAAAAATCTTTTAATAAATCCCTTTTCAAAACATGGATATTTTCTTTAAATAAAATTTCCCAAAATCGGAAACCTTAATATTTTAAGTATATAAAAACCCTTTTTAAATCACGTCAAAACGTTGTTCATTTTATTCCTCATTGGGACAAATGATTTTTTAAAATCAACCCTATTTTTTGTCATTTCTGAACGCCTCGGAAAAAAGGGTACGGCAATTTCGCAGGAAACAGATGTTAGCCGGACGCGGTTTTTACAACCCTAACGCGCTTCTTCGAGCCCCCGCGGCCCCTTTCTTTGGAAACCGCTCAAAAAATTGGAAAAAGGGGGGAAGGCTGCCCAGACACCCCCTTGGCCCAACCCCCCGGCCCCCACTACATGTTTTTGGGATGAGGGAATGTGAACCAACAAAATAGTATTCTCCGCAGTTGTAACCGACTGACGGGGGTTTATGGCGGGTTTTCAAAAATCCAAAAATTATTCCAAAAAAAGGGTTTCTTCCCGCAAGGCCCCACAAAACCTTTTTTTTAAAAAGGGCCCGGGGGAAATGGCCCTAAAGGCAGGAAAGGGTCAGGCCCCCAATTTCAACATGCCGAAGCATCTGGATCTGTAGGGCCTATGTCGCACATGGGGTGAGCCTTATTCACAACGTTCCCCCGGAGTGGGTTCCAATGGGTGTAACAGACCAAAATACTTTTTCACAACTGACCCGCCGACTACACAAATACACCACATATCGCACAATCTGAAGTCCCCACTATAAACATCTCCCCAACCATTTAACAAATGTATCAAGCAGCAGAGTTTATCGCAGCCAGAGGGTTTCCCTGGCCAACCTACTACTTCCACAGGGCACAGCCTCCCCTCCCGGATAGGGCCACCCCAGTTAAGAAACCCCCATATTTTTCTGTCATCTACTCGAATTTCGACAAACTCTTGGAAAATGGCTACGGCATATTGCGCATGCGTATAACTAGTTATGTTAGTCTCGCGTAGCGCGTGTTTTCGACGAGAGCGCCGTGGAAGCGCTGCTTGCTTCTGAGACCACACTGCGGCGCCACTATTCTTTGGAAACCAGAACAAAATTCAGAAACAGTTGTAAATAAAAGGTCGCTAGGAAGAGACTGCACATGTGTTACTAGCCTGTATGCATACTTAGTGAATTCAATACACTATAATGTTTATGCGATGAAAATGTTGAAATAGACAGACCAACATATTCAGCATATATCTTCTTTCAGATATGGTGGAACCTCTGACGTTTTTTTGTGTGTGATGTGATGCCAGATTTGCACAATGCAAACCATGTGATTGCACTTGTGTAGTTTCTTTTTGTGCTCCTGCTTATATGGCATAGGCACTATTGTCTTTTATTTTTACTATGCTCTTGATAACAATAGCCATATTAGGCATGAACAGGTCAGGGCAAAACAAAAAAAACACCAGAGTCCCCAATTTAGGGGGCCTCACCCAACATATTTTAAAAAAATTTTTCCCCCGGCTTTTTGGGGTTGTTCCCCCAAAATTTGAAATAAGCCAAAATATTGTTCCAAATTTAAAGTGTAAAATAAAAAAAAAATCAAACCCCCCATCCAAAACATTAAAAAACCCTTTTTTTCATTTTTTATTGGGGGGAACATCAATATTTTATACCTCGGACCAATTGCTTACCTTGAAGACCTTAAACTTACCCTATCTACAAGGGGTCAGCTTAGTCCTCCACTCCATGTGACCTAGGGTCCACCCTAGCTTAATGAAGCACCTCTCCACTTGGTTTCCAAGGATTCATACACAACAAATGATCTTACTCTATCATGTAATTAACAAAACTTGTGATTATTGATTGCAAATATTTATTCAAGAAAAACATTTCCAACCAATTGTAGCAAAATATGTCTTATTCAATTAACTTGTCAATGCTAATTTATGGCATATACTTGAGATTTATTAACACCGGATTACATACATTCTGTTAGATGTCACCACCTCCACCAAGCCTAAAGGCCTGAATCAACAGTTTCAATAAAAACGTAAAAATGGGCCAAGAGGCCCTGAAGACCTTTGGACTATATTGTGATTTTGGTGAATCATAGTAGCATTACAACATGGAGTGTCAATATTACAGAAAATATCACTACATTTTTTGACAAATTAGGAACACCATTAAAAACAGCATTTTGGGTAGCACTGAGATGCATTGAGAAGGATTCAATCAAATACAGATTTCTTGCAGGGCACTACAATGGGAAATGCTGTATGCAGTTAAGCTCAATATGCTACTATGCATTTATACTGCTGTGACTATCTTTGGACACATACTGTGTGGACAGCAAATATCTGTCAAGTTTCACAGATACATTGAACTTGTGTAACTTTGCAAAACTAAATTATTTGCAAATGTTATCAACAATGTTATTACTATTAGTAATACTATTCTTAATATGGCAATTATTAAAAACCATACATTTCAGTCAATCTACTCTATTAACATTCAGGGAACTGTCAACTCTGGAGAGTGATAGTTTTAAAGTGCAAACTGCTGGTAAGTTTTCAGTGTAACATGGATGTAATGTGTTGTTGATATACACAACAGCCAGCCACTAATAATAGACCAGTCACATCTCACAGATTCCTGAGTGGGCACGGGGTTGGTGAATACACAAACCCTGGAATATACAAGTTGGTGAATACACACTAATTGACAATAGGCAGAACTAAGCAAATGTGAACCTTTAGCCTTTGTGGAAGGCCTGGTGGTCCCTTTAGAAACATCCAATCAAAAACATATTTCTTGTGTATTACTTCTACACAAAGTTATGTCTGTGCAAAATCAGAGAAAACGTTAGTTCAGTTTCTGAAAAAAATAGGTACCCAGAAAAATATACCATTTGTTTAGCCACTGAAGGTCCTGGGGTACCAGGTATCTTTAGAATGAGCCAATCAAATATAAATGTCTTGTGCATAGAGGCAGTGCCCTAATATATGTCTATGCCAAGTTACAAAAATAGATCCCAGTTCCTGAGATATGGGAGCTAACTGCGCATACCAGACGGTGCATGGCGGGTGCAGAGTGACATGTCTAAGTCCATTGAGCCTTCGATCCCAAAGGACTAAGTCATTGATGAGAACACATATACCAATATATGAAGTTCTACCAAATACAAAACTATGAATTTCTAGATATTTGAGAAAATATTTTTGAAATTAACAGTTGCAACCCAATCACCATACAGTTGTATTTAAAAACAGATTTGATTTATAGCATATTTACAGTATCGTAAAACATTGAAAGATCACTTGCATAAGAATTTAAATATAAATTAAATGCTACATATCAATCAATGGGGGTTTGGGCCTGTAAAACAAAAAACCTTGGGTTTCACAAAATGTTTCCCCTTTGTTTTTTTAATTTCCAACAACCCACAATTTTAAAAAATTTTGAAATTTTTTGGTAAAGAAAATTTTAAAATTTTTAAAAATTTTAAATTTTTTTTTTTTTTAAAATGCAATTTTTTGTTTTCTTTTTTTCAAAAATGTTTTCCCCGGATACTTTTTAAAAATTTTTTTTTTGCAAATTAAAAATCAAAAATTTTTTGTTTTTTTAAATTTTTTTAACCAAACTTGTTTAAATGGGTTTGGGGATTTGGGGTTTCCCCCAAAACTTTTTTAATTTTCCCAAAAATTAATTTTTTTTCCCCTTTTTCAAATTTTATTTTTTTAGAAATTTTTTCTTTTTAGTTTTTGTATTTTGGTGGGGAAATTTTTTAAAAAAATTTTTTAAATTTGGTTTTTTTTAAATTTTTTTTGTTTCTCATCAATGACTTAGTCCTTTGGGATCGAAGGCTCAATGGACTTAGACATGTCACTCTGCACCCGCCATGCACCGTCTGGTATGCGCAGTTAGCTCCCATATCTCAGGAACTGGGATCTATTTTTGTAACTTGGCATAGACATATATTAGGGCACTGCCTCTATGCACAAGACATTTATATTTGATTGGCTCATTCTAAAGATACCTGGTACCCCAGGACCTTCAGTGGCTAAACAAATGGTATATTTTTCTGGGTACCTATTTTTTTCAGAAACTGAACTAACGTTTTCTCTGATTTTGCACAGACATAACTTTGTGTAGAAGTAATACACAAGAAATATGTTTTTGATTGGATGTTTCTAAAGGGACCACCAGGCCTTCCACAAAGGCTAAAGGTTCACATTTGCTTAGTTCTGCCTATTGTCAATTAGTGTGTATTCACCAACTTGTATATTCCAGGGTTTGTGTATTCCCCAAACCCCCGTGCCCACTCAGGAATCTGTGAGATGTGACTGGTCTATTATTAGTGGCTGGCTGTTGTGTATATCAACAACACATTACATCCATGTTACACTGAAAACTTACCAGCAGTTTGCACTTTAAAACTATCACTCTCCAGAGTTGACAGTTCCCTGAATGTTAATAGAGTAGATTGACTGAAATGTATGGTTTTTAATAATTGCCATATTAAGAATAGTATTACTAATAGTAATAACATTGTTGATAACATTTGCAAATAATTTAGTTTTGCAAAGTTACACAAGTTCAATGTATCTGTGAAACTTGACAGATATTTGCTGTCCACACAGTATGTGTCCAAAGATAGTCACAGCAGTATAAATGCAAAAGTAGCATATTGAGCTTAACTGCATACAGCATTTCCCATTGTAGTGCCCTGCAAGAAATCTGTATTTGATTGAATCCTTCTCAATGCATCTCAGTGCTACCCAAAATGCTGTTTTTAATGGTGTTCCTAATTTGTCAAAAAATGTAGTGATATTTTCTGTAATATTGACACTCCATGTTGTAATGCTACTATGATTCACCAAAATCACAATATAGTCCAAAGGTCTTCAGGGCCTCTTGGCCCATTTTTACGTTTTTATTGAAACTGTTGATTCAGGCCTTTAGGCTTGGTGGAGGTGGTGACCTCTAACAGAATGTATGTAATCCGGTGTTAATAAATCTCAAGTATATGCCATAAATTAGCATTGACAAGTTAATTGAATAAGACATATTTTGCTACAATTGGTTGGAAATGTTTTTCTTGAATAAATATTTGCAATCAATAATCACAAGTTTTGTTAATTACATGATAGAGTAAGATCATTTGTTGTGTATGAATCCTTGGAAACCAAGTGGAGAGGTGCTTCATTAAGCTAGGGTGGACCCTAGGTCACATGGAGTGGAGGACTAAGCTGACCCCTTGTAGATAGGGTAAGTTTAAGGTCTTCAAGGTAAGCAATTGGTCCGAGGTATAAAATATTGATGTCCGACTCCAGATAAAACAACCCTCCGCAAAAGAAAGTAATTTTATATCATGTTATGGAGGTGGGGGGGGATTAAAGGGTGAGGGTCTATCCATGATGAAAGCTGACAAAAAGTAGTGGTGATATTTTATTCACTTCGGACAGCGCAGTTGGTGAGATCAATGATATTGGTACTCAGTCCTTCAAGAGCTGGGTGCATCATCATACTTCTACAATAGCAGAGGGTTCGATGAATTTTTTTAAGCTGCATGCTGCGGACATGATTGGCCCATGCATTAGGCCCGGACTACAGATACAGTGCATGCACATATGCCTGTATATGTGCATGACCTGTTCATGCCTAATATGGCTATTGTTATCAAGAGCATAGTAAAAATAAAAGACAATAGTGCCTATGCCATATAAGCAGGAGCACAAAAAGAAACTACACAAGTGCAATCACATGGTTTGCATTGTGCAAATCTGGCATCACATCACACACAAAAAAACGTCAGAGGTTCCACCATATCTGAAAGAAGATATATGCTGAATATGTTGGTCTGTCTATTTCAACATTTTCATCGCATAAACATTATAGTGTATTGAATTCACTAAGTATGCATACAGGCTAGTAACACATGTGCAGTCTCTTCCTAGCGACCTTTTATTTACAACTGTTTCTGAATTTTGTTCTGGTTTCCAAAGAATAGTGGCGCCGCAGTGTGGTCTCAGAAGCAAGCAGCGCTTCCACGGCGCTCTCGTCGAAAACACGCGCTACGCGAGACTAACATAACTAGTTATACGCATGCGCAATATGCCGTAGCCATTTTCCAAGAGTTTGTCGAAATTCGAGTAGATGACAGAAAAATATGGGTTGATTTTTCAAAAATCATTGTCGCTACTGCGAAGTGACGCGAAGTGGCCAGAAGATGAATCAACGTAATTTGTTACTGTAGATTTAAAAATGGCGTTTTTATGGATATCTTGCAGAATATTACTCAGGTTTCGCGTATGTCTGCCGGAAATTTTGAGTTGACAGCCAAACATCATCCATCGATTTGCAGAAATTGGGCAGGTGGGTTCATTAAAAGTTATAATTTAATCATGTCGCACGTCAGTTGCGTTTGCAAGTGACACGAACGTTCAACCTGGAATTATTTGCAATTGTTTCACAGCGTATAGATTAAGATCAGGCCGTCTTCTGACAGTGTGCTGTCAAATTTTGTTTACGCTGTCGAAGGCATGTAAGCGGCATCGTCGGACATGCTTCGCTTGTGCAGTTGTGGTTAATATTTATTTACAAAGACATTTAAGATCATATGACATTTAGCTGAAATGATATCATTGTTGTGTGTGTCCACTTTCAGGTGCAGGAACTCTGAAAATTGTCGAGAAAGCCTGTGAGCTTCCTTGCTAAGTTACACCAGATTTGTTTAGAAAGTTCAGACCGCATTCTCAATCCGTTTTGCATACGGAATCTGATGCTTACTCAGCTGTCAGCGGCACGGCATTGTTTTTTCTTATTGCATCGTAATTCGTTTCTATTTATATTACCATTTCCCAAGAAAACTAAGATGGAATGGTACTCTGAACAAGCATGTACTGATCATGTAACTTGTCATGCTTCCAAAACTAAGCAGACATTGACATATTTCATCATCAACCAATCTTTCCACGTCCAGGCATCATGTTTATATGCTACACTATCACCTCCACAGTTGTTTCCTACTTTGAGCTGTGCACATTGTTCTGTATTTGCAAATTACTCCCAACTCCCGATAAACAAATGGCAGCTTTCATAACTGGGTGGTACATTTTTTTTACATTTTGCATATATTAAAATTTCAGCAAAGTTTGATGTTCAGTAACTGAGTAATGATTTATGTCTCAAAACTTGAGGTGTTTAGCCTATCTTGTAGGTAGAATGTAATAATAAGGTAACTTTCGTCGTACCTAAATTCTTGGAAAGCAAACTCAGAGGCACATCAACTATGATTTTACAGATGGTTGTGCTTCCAGTGCCTGGAAAAGTTTCTAAAATCACAGAACTTGTAATTTTGATACATTTAAGAACTACAAAGTAGCACTTAGATGTTAGTTACTATGAACATGGCACTTTTACAGTACATCATAATACATCAACTAATTTAGGTGAGTGATTTGTAGTTTTTGTTTGACCAGTCTAGTGCAAGGATGTAATAATGCCGGCCATCCATTGAACCAGTTGTAAAAT
>JAODUO010004601.1:0-10982 GCA_025642075.2 Ridgeia piscesae
CCAGACTCAGACTTCCTACAAACACCGATCTGCTTTGATAATTAACGCATTCTCCAAACGTGTCTGGATGCAGAATTAATAAAACCCCACGAAGCAATAACCCCATACCATATCCTGTTTTTGTCATGCTTCCGTACGTGCACGTGTGTGCACATTCACACAGGAAGTGATGTCGTGAACTGAGCACACACTGCGTTATTGTTATGACGGGATTATCTCTTAATCTCCCCGCATCCTTTGATGCAATCTCGCCAGAGGATAGTGGCACTTTCAGCCAGCGTTGCCACTAATCCACAAATGCTATTTGCCACCGCATCGATTGCTCGCAACGATACGCCACCGTGTGGGCAGAATTATCATCCCAAATGGCCTCAGTTTCATGACACGCATTCCAGAGTAACTCGTCCCAAGTTGACGTTGTCATGTCTTTTGTCATATTCACCTAATATGACAAATTCCCACAGGAAGTACCACAATAGTGACAGTGAATGACCACTGGCTCATGTCATGGTGGTGATGGAAATGGCCTGATTAGGATAATCGATGTCATTATCATTGTACAGACTGGATGTCACAGTAGATGTCCAGGGTCATTGCAGGGAATTATGGGATTGAGTGACTGTCCCCAAATGATGCTGGTGTCAGAGTAAAGTTTTAGTTTTAAACGTAAAGCAACCCTTTTTTTAGTTTTTTAATACAAAAAGGCCCTTAAAAATTTTTTTCCCGAAATGAACCTTCAACTTTTAGTTAATTAGCTGAAATGAAACCCTTTAAAGGGTTTTTGTTAATCAGCTGAAATGAACCTTCACCAGTTTTGGGTTTAAAAGCTGAAATGAAACCCTTTAAGTTTTGGGTTAATCAGCTGAAATGCAACCTTCAACCCGTTTTGGTTAATCAGCTGAAATGCAGCCTTCAACAGTTTTGGGTTTAAACAGCTGAAATGCAAACCTTTTACCAGTTTTGGGTTTAAACAGCTGAAATGCAACCTTCAACAGTTTTGGGTTTAAACAGCTGAAATGCAACCTTCAACCCGTTTTGGTTAATCAGCTGAAATGCAACCTTCAACAGTTTTAGTTAATCAGCTGAAATGCAACCTTCAACCCGTTTTGGGTTTAAACAGCTGAAATGCAACCTTCAACCCGTTTTAGTTAATCAGCTGAAATGCAACCTTCACCCAGCTGAAATGAGCCTTTCCCCGTTTTAGTTAATCAGCGCTCCTTATGTTTACCCATCCAACCAATAGACGGATCTCTGCATAAACTACAAGAGAAAACATGTGTGGGGACGTCTTTCCACTCTACATGGCTCCAGTTTACTCAGCTGTAGGAATGAGTACCTTGCTGTAGAAGTGGTGGATATTTGCACAAGCAGCCTTCGCGCATTAATTGCAGCATGGCTGGATGCTTCCCAGAGATGTTGCGATGCTGTTTAAAAGTAAAAAAGTAAAGACAAGTTCTTATATAGCACAGTATCCAGTTCTCGAGATCAGGACTGCTCAAAGTACTTTACACTTTACTTCCCTGACAGACCTGTTCAGTGAAACACCATCTCAACTTCTCTGGGACGCATCCAGACATATGCTACAATTAATGTGCGAAGGCTGCTCGTACACATATCCACCACTGTCTATAGCCATGTACTCATTTATGCACCTGAGTGAACTGGAGCAATGTTGAGTGAAAAAACTTGCCGAAGGTTTTAACACTGCAGCACAGGATTTGAACCTGTGTCCTCCGAGTCGAGAGTCTGAAGCTGAGCCACTGCGCTCTACTGTTTCACCGTACAGTATTGAATGGAATTAATCGTCACAACCACAGACGATTCACACTTACATTTTGTGAGTTCACACTCTAAGTAGATGCGCATTAACTGTGACGAGTGGCTGTGTTAATGCGCATGTAAGTGTAGAGTACTTGAGCCACTGCCAAAGTGACACTAATCACGCGGGGGACGCTTGAATAGACAACTCGTTACCTCGCTTCTTGTGGACTCTTGATGAGATTAATTAGTTGAAACGAATTTGACATTGAGAGCGCTCTGTTCTCTTGGCGGTTCGATGGTGACGGTGTAGAAGCTGGTGGAGGGGTGGGTGGCCTGGCAAGACGTGAGTCCTGATTAATGGGTAAATTATCAGTGGTAACACCCAACTGGAAGGTAGCCACCTGTGGAACGGTGACTTATAGACGGCTGTTGTTGCAATTACAGCGTAGACACAATTGATCTTTTAAAATTTGTTCCTTCGGTAGTGCCCTCTGGTGGACACTTGCTTACTATTTAGCTCTTTCCAGTAGGAGAACCAGGCCTCAGAAATGTAATACAACACAATACAATAAAATTAAGTTTATTGTCCTGGAAGGGAAATTTATTGTTCATGAAATACATACATAAAATAGTAAAAATATAAATATGATAAATAAAATATTAAAACAGAATGTAGGCCTTAATCATGAACATCAGACAAACCTTAATCTACAAAACTTGGCTGCTTGCCTCATCAACTGCGTCAGACGTCCGATTCTGCAATCAGTGCATTGGCTGCTAATCAAGATGAGTGTTACATTCAAGATCTGTACAAACATGTATAAGATCCTGCATGACTTATCCGCCGTGAGACTACCTCAATTGTGCCTGCCTACTCGCGTCTACTCGTGCAATTGTGATCGGCAAATGACGCTCGCAGTGAAAATGCCGAGAACAGTCGGAAGGAGCAGCTTCGCTGTGACAGGTCCAGCCATGTGGAACAGCTTGCCAAAGTGTGTGAGATCATCTGAGACATTGGCAGTTTTCCAAAAACAACTAAAAACTCACCTATTTCACTTCCACTACCTGCCTTGGTGACACTGATTTCTATTTTACGACACTGTTTAGTTTTAAATTGTTCTGTTTGAGAGTGTATTTTTACACCCTAATTTATCTATTGTTTTTATAATTATCAATCTTAGTGTCTTTGCTTACTTATATCTTAGCTTAAATTATTTAGTTATCTTAGTTTATTTATGAGAGAAAGAGAGCGAGAGCGAGAGCGAGAGCGATATCATTAACTATATTAACAGGGGGCTGAAACAGTTAAACAATCATTGCCCAAACAGTGGTATTTGCCATCCATTTGTTACTATTAGTAAGCAATGCATTCACAAGGTGGCAACACACACATCTAGTTACACAGTATCCAGAAGGTGGCAGCACATGTACTGCCTCTTGCAGTGGCAACCGGTGGTTGGAGATGGTTCAAACCATATCATTCATTGGCTCATGATAAAAACATAAATTAACCTGTTTTCTAAGTTGCAAGATTTATGTGGAAGTCACGTACAGCAAATGGCTAATGGATATTGATTTCTTTGTTGTTGCATCTGTAGTAAATGCCATGTACAGCATATAACATTAGGCACGCATCAGATATAGATGTCAGGGATACAGTGTACTGACTAGTCTTATAGTATAGATGACATTCGTTTCAACACGGGTTAACATTTGTGAGTCTGCTTGAATGTATATAATTTTGTTAATGATTTTATAAGGAGAGAAATTGCATGACTTTCATGCACATATTTAAAATATGCATGCATACATAGTGACACACACACATATTTAAAATATGTATACACACACACAGACACACACACACCCACCCCCGCACGCACGCACGCACGCACGCACGCACGCACATACACACGCTTCTATGCTGTGTGTTTGAATGTGTGATCGCAATCATAATATTTACTGATCACATCTAGAAACATTACATATACTACATTACAGGATAAATGATTCATGAGCTAATTGACTGTACACACTTTGAGATGGCCACAGAACGCCTCCACATGGCTGTTTCCCTCTGTCTCCGTACCAATGCATCTCTCCAGAGAGACTCCACATCTCACCCTGCTCCCACAATACCTCCCAGTGCATCTACTCGCAGCTAAAGATTAACCTTTCTATTAAGCGCCCTCCAGCCACAGCCGTGAATTTACTTTCCATTTCCTGTGCGAGATTCTCTGTCGTCAAGTAGAATGTCGTCTCCGATTGTCTTGTTGTTCCGTTGAAGATGCATTTCTTGCTGTACAATACCGTCATCGATTCAGGAACATGTCCCACCGTCTTTCCCCCCTGATGCTTTATCCAGCCTCGTCTGTGTTGCTGATTGAATCGAGTATTTCACTCACAAATGGCAGAAACGATGTCATCTAATTTAGCTGCATAGCATTTGTCTGGGATCCTTTCGCGTAAGTTTGCAATTGAATTACGTGAAGACACTTGGGCCAGGATCAAATTTCATTCCAGTGTCTACTGCACGGGGGGTAACGTTGGCACATGCTTCATTTGCAGCAATCTGGTTTGTATTGTCCCGTTTTCTGCATATCTAAAACAAATTGTACATAATTAATGAATAAACTTACTTTATTTCAGCATTTTATCATCATGGTTTTAGCTAGTTATTTACAATAATAAGAAGAACACTTATATAACGCCATAAATCTAGATAAAATCCATTGTTTTGGAGGCACCATGAGTACATACATATATAGCTGTACATGTATTTATGCAAAATATTTATAACTTATTTAAAATTAATAATATTAAGTTTTAGTAAATGACAATACATAAAATATGTATAAAAATAATAGCAATAAATTATAAATAAATAAATTACAGCTAAAAATAGTTATTAAAATGAAGGGTATGTCAATAATAAATGAGTAAAGACGTTGTGTAAAATTAGTATAAAAACATGTACAAGGTAATAACATTTGAATCTGATTAATTTATAAATAAAAGTGTTTTTGTAATTAACAAATTAATTTACTGTAATTGTAACATCTGATAAACTGATATTGGTATATCTTTGTGCTTTACAAAATTAGGTTTTTGACTTAGACCATTAAATGCTCGAGGAACTGTTGCTTTTATAAGAGTCAAAAAACTAATTTTGTAAAGCACAAAGATATACCAATATCAGTTTATCAGATGTTACAATTACAGTAAATTAATTTGTTAATTACAAAAACACTTTTATTTATAAATTAATCAGATTCAAATGTTATTACCTTGTACATGTTTTTATACTAATTTTACACAACGTCTTTACTCATTTATTATTGACATACCCTTCATTTTAATAACTATTTTTAGCTGTAATTTATTTATTTATAATTTATTGCTATTATTTTTATACATATTTTATGTATTATCATTTACTAAAACTTAATATTATTAATTTTAAATAAGTTATAAATATTTTGCATAAATACATGTACAGCTATATATGTATGTACTCATGGTGCCTCCAAAACAATGGATTTTATCTAGATTTATGGCGTTATATAAGTGTTCTTCTTATTATTGTAAATAACTAGCTAAAACCATGATGATAAAATGCTGAAATAAAGTAAGTTTATTCATTAATTATGTACAATTTGTTTTAGATATGCAGAAAACGGGACAATACAAACCAGATTGCTGCAAATGAAGCATGTGCCAACGTTACCCCCCGTGCAGTAGACACTGGAATGAAATTTGATCCTGGCCCAAGTGTCTTCACGTAATTCAATTGCAAACTTACGCGAAAGGATCCCAGACAAATGCTATGCAGCTAAATTAGATGACATCGTTTCTGCCATTTGTGAGTGAAATACTCGATTCAATCAGCAACACAGACGAGGCTGGATAAAGCATCAGGGGGGAAAGACGGTGGGACATGTTCCTGAATCGATGACGGTATTGTACAGCAAGAAATGCATCTTCAACGGAACAACAAGACAATCGGAGACGACATTCTACTTGACGACAGAGAATCTCGCACAGGAAATGGAAAGTAAATTCACGGCTGTGGCTGGAGGGCGCTTAATAGAAAGGTTAATCTTCAGCTGCGAGTAGATGCACTGGGAGGTATTGTGGGAGCTATACTATTTGACGATGGATAGCTATGAAACAAATGGATAACTAAATGCGTACCAAAGTACGTATTGAACAAGCAGTAACAAATCTATCAACATTTTTGTAAGTATTGTGTGTTACATAAAAATGTGTCGATAACTTATGTTACCTTATTATTCCGGCTATCTAAATAACATATTTTAAGTATTATTGGATATGGAAACATAAATTGAAAATATGTGCATGAAAGTCATGCAATTTCTCTCCTTATAAAATCATTAACAAAATTATATACATTCAAGCAGACTCACAAATGTTAACCCGTGTTGAAACGAATGTCATCTATACTATAAGACTAGTCAGTACACTGTATCCCTGACATCTATATCTGATGCGTGCCTAATGTTATATGCTGTACATGGCATTTACTACAGATGCAACAACAAAGAAATCAATATCCATTAGCCATTTGCTGTACGTGACTTCCACATAAATCTTGCAACTTAGAAAACAGGTTAATTTATGTTTTTATCATGAGCCAATGAATGATATGGTTTGAACCATCTCCAACCACCGGTTGCCACTGCAAGAGGCAGTACATGTGCTGCCACCTTCTGGATACTGTGTAACTAGATGTGTGTGTTGCCACCTTGTGAATCATTGCTTACTAATAGTAACAAATGGATGGCAAATACCACTGTTTGGGCAATGATTGTTTAACTGTTTCAGCCCCCTGTTAATATAGTTAATGATATCGCTCTCGCTCTCGCTCTCGCTCTCTTTCTCTCATAAATAAACTAAGATAACTAAATAATTTAAGCTAAGATATAAGTAAGCAAAGACACTAAGATTGATAATTATAAAAACAATAGATAAATTAGGGTGTAAAAATACACTCTCAAACAGAACAATTTAAAACTAAACAGTGTCGTAAAATAGAAATCAGTGTCACCAAGGCAGGTAGTGGAAGTGAAATAGGTGAGTTTTTAGTTGTTTTTGGAAAACTGCCAATGTCTCAGATGATCTCACACACTTTGGCAAGCTGTTCCACATGGCTGGACCTGTCACAGCGAAGCTGCTCCTTCCGACTGTTCTCGGCATTTTCACTGCGAGCGTCATTTGCCGATCACAAATTCACGAGTAGACGCGAGTAGGCAGGCACAATTGAGGTAGTCTCACGGCGGATAAGTCATGCAGGATCTTATACATGTTAGTACAGATTTTGAATGTAACACTCATCTTGATTAGCAGCCAATGCACTGATTGCAGAATCGGACGTCTGACGCAGTTGATGAGGCAAGCAGCCAAGTTTTGTAGATTAAGGTTTGTCTGATGTTCATGATTAAGGCCTACATTCTGTTTTAATATTTTATTTATCATATTTATATTTTTACTATTTTATGTATGTATTTCATGAACAATAAATTTCCCTTCCAGGACAATAAACTTAAATTTTTTTGTATTGTGTTGTATTACATTTCTGAGGCCTGGTTCTCCTACTGGAAAGAGCTAAATAGTAAGCAAGTGTCCACCAGAGGGCACTACCGAAGGAACAAATTTTAAAAGATCAATTGTGTCTACGCTGTAATTGCAACAACAGCCGTCTATAAGTCACCGTTCCACAGGTGGCTACCTTCCAGTTGGGTGTTACCACTGATAATTTACCCATTAATCAGGACTCACGTCTTGCCAGGCCACCCACCCCTCCACCAGCTTCTACACCGTCACCATCGAACCGCCAAGAGAACAGAGCGCTCTCAATGTCAAATTCGTTTCAACTAATTAATCTCATCAAGAGTCCACAAGAAGCGAGGTAACGAGTTGTCTATTCAAGCGTCCCCCGCGTGATTAGTGTCACTTTGGCAGTGGCTCAAGTACTCTACACTTACATGCGCATTAACACAGCCACTCGTCACAGTTAATGCGCATCTACTTAGAGTGTGAACTCACAAAATGTAAGTGTGAATCGTCTGTGGTTGTGACGATTAATTCCATTCAATACTGTACGGTGAAACAGTAGAGCGCAGTGGCTCAGCTTCAGACTCTCGACTCGGAGGACACAGGTTCAAATCCTGTGCTGCAGTGTTAAAACCTTCGGCAAGTTTTTTCACTCAACATTGCTCCAGACTATGCTTTAGACTGGAAGACAGGGGGTTGCACACCTGCCTTAATTTACAAATTCCCAAAATTGAGATGGTGTTTTCCCCTAAAAGGAAAACACCCTACTGGAACGAAATGTTTTCTTTTTAAAAAAACGCCCAAACCCGGGGGCACCGCCTCTCAATTTTTAATTTTCAAATTCCCCCTTTGGGGGTTATTTTAACCCAAAAAGCCGTGAGGGAAAAAACTCCATTTTTCCTTTTTTAATGAGAACCCTTTTTTGGGTAAAATAAGGACCCGATTTCAAAACTGGGGAAAAAACTTTTTCATTTCAGCTGGTGAAGGTTGCATTTCAGCTGATTAACTAAAACTGTTGAAGGTTGCATTTCAGCTGATTAACTAAAACTGTTGAAGGTTGCATTTCAGCTGATTAACCAAAACTGTTGAAGGTTGCATTTCAGCTGATTAACCAAAACTGGTGAAGGTTGCATTTCAGCTGATTAACTAAAACTGTTGAAGGCTGCATTTCAGCTGATTAACCAAAACTGGTGAAGGTTGCATTTCAGCTGATTACCGTAACCAAAACTCTGAAGTTTACATTTCAGCTAATTAACTACAACTGGTGAAGGTTACATTTCAGCTGACTAACTAAAACACTGAAGTTTACATTTCAGCTAATTAACTAAAAGTATGAAGGTTACATTTCAGATAAGTAAGCATTGTCATTAAAAAATCATGATAACCAGTGCTTTACGATACTACGTACAACATCTTACTCTGACACCAGCATCATTTGGGGACAGTCACTCAATCCCATAATTCCCTGCAATGACCCTGGACATCTACTGTGACATCCAGTCTGTACAATGATAATGACATCGATTATCCTAATCAGGCCATTTCCATCACCACCATGACATGAGCCAGTGGTCATTCACTGTCACTATTGTGGTACTTCCTGTGGGAATTTGTCATATTAGGTGAATATGACAAAAGACATGACAACGTCAACTTGGGACGAGTTACTCTGGAATGCGTGTCATGAAACTGAGGCCATTTGGGATGATAATTCTGCCCACACGGTGGCGTATCGTTGCGAGCAATCGATGCGGTGGCAAATAGCATTTGTGGATTAGTGGCAACGCTGGCTGAAAGTGCCACTATCCTCTGGCGAGATTGCATCAAAGGATGCGGGGAGATTAAGAGATAATCCCGTCATAACAATAACGCAGTGTGTGCTCAGTTCACGACATCACTTCCTGTGTGAATGTGCACACACGTGCACGTACGGAAGCATGACAAAAACAGGATATGGTATGGGGTTATTGCTTCGTGGGGTTTTATTAATTCTGCATCCAGACACGTTTGGAGAATGCGTTAATTATCAAAGCAGATCGGTGTTTGTAGGAAGTCTGAGTCTGGGTGGATTTCGAAAGACTGCGTAAAATACGCGAGTGATCACACATTAATCCGGGGGGGGGGGGAAAAAAAAAAAAAATTGGGTAAATTTGAAGCTATTTAAAAAACCGTAAAAACACAGTGAATCCACGTAACATCTGATCGTAATTCTACAACCTTTTTTTTTTTAAAACCACGCATTTTTCAAGGGGGAAATGCGGGACAAAAAAGCCAACCAAAGGTTCCATAAAAATATAATTTGCATGGCCCATAATGGGCCACTGTGAAAATTCAAAATACCACGAATTTCTCTGAATAAATCATAAAACCCAGCGAAATGTGCAATAAATAATATGTCGTGATAAATATTGTGACAATTAATAACATTTAACATTTTATTTGTTGTTTATTACGGGAATAATGTGCGTTCACATTATTCGACCATTTGTGCCGGATAACAGTCACGAGTTGCCTTTGGCAACAAGGGATGCAATTTAGGGGCTGTAATCCGGGTTTAATAAACTCATAAGATAAAAACACCATGAGATAATCTCTTAATAGTGTTTCAAGCGAGAAAGGATCCAGTGGTCCACGTCACTAATGTTGTTAAGAGCTCTTAAACCCAAATTTGCACTTTAAAAATAAATTTTGATCATTAGTAATGACAACTCACAGTCAACTCCACAGAGAGCCACCAGGACATTGACACCGGTGTGTCATAGAAATAGTGTCCACAGTATATATATATGGGAATGGATATTTGCATCTTTTTTTAAACTCATTCAATTTAACAGTGGATTTTGTTTAAGGATGAATTTTCCTTGAGAGCTCTTTATCTGAGTGAGTCGGCCCCCTGGTGGCACGGCTGGTGTTGTATTTCACTCTCTTTGCAGGATGCAGTCAGGATAAAATGTGTAACATTACAATAAGCCAATGAGATGTCACTGTAGACTGGTAATCAGCAGTGTAATAATCAGCAATTGAAATGTCTCACACTGAATCATCCAACCACTAATTATTTATTGTTAATTAAACTGCCTGTGTTAATAGATGAAAGCTATAATTTTCATTCATGTGCAGAGGACAATCAGTGAATGATTGCAACCAGTTGAAACAACCTAAACTTGTTAAGCGTGATCACCTGTTTGGACAACAATCCACCCTGAGTGATCATCTGTTTTGGGTGATCACCTGTTTATGGTGACTACTTGGTATCTGTCTTGTAAAAAGGCAAATTTTACGTAGCGCATGTCCAGTCCTCAGGACCATTCAGAGCACTTGACACCATCGAGGCTTCTCTGGGAAGCACCCAGCCATATGCTACAATTAATGCGTGAAGGCTGCTCATACAGACGTACACACATCCACCACTGTCCATAGCCAGGAACTCTTTTATACAGCTGAGTGAACTGGAGCAATGTAGAGTGAAAAAACCTGCCCAAGGTTTTAACACTGTATCACAGGGTTTGAACCCGGGTTCTCGTAGTCGAGAGTCCGAAGCTCTACCCCTGAGCCACTGCGCTCTATGTCTTAGTGACCTCTCTCATGTGTAACCATTTGTGCTGGGCATTGGATGACCAGAGTGACACCAGATAGATATGGAGCCA
>JAODUO010004602.1:0-25415 GCA_025642075.2 Ridgeia piscesae
ATTGCATTTACCCTATTCTTTGCAATACAAACAGTATGTAACGATGGCTATTATTGGCTAACTATAACCACGGCCCTAGTTACCGAGGCTATCTTTAGGAGAAATTTAATTAGGTTAATATCAGATACGCAGTAACCAGTCGATGAATTTTCATTGGTTATAAATAATCAACTCGCCATCTACCGGATATTAAAAAAATGTATAATCCATTCGCCAGATGGCGCAATAATCAGCAGACGATGTGTTTTCGCGAGCGTTTCGTAAAATTGCAACACATTTGACAAAGAAACGAATGACTTGCATATAACTTACAAAGGTCAGCTAATATACACAATGTGGATCTACTAATACTACTCACGATCAGGTGATTTGCATTTTTTTGGCATGAATTTTTTACTTGTTAAGTTTCAGTTTTCTAATTGTCAACGGCAACGTCAATCGTCTGGCATGACTACTTTTAAATATTTTATTAAGTTTTTATTTTAATAAAATTTTAATCTTCCAAACCGAAGGGGGCAGGAAAAAAATTTTTATAACTGAAATTGAAAATGATTATTTTTTTAAAACATTTCCCCCAAAAAATCAACTATAAAATTTAAATTTTCTTCCTCTTAATAGGAAACCTACACACACACACACACACATATATGTATATATATACTTGTGCAAATAATGCCCCTTTGGTCAGATTTATTAATGCAGGGACATAGCAACAACAATTGTATTGTTTTTCTCTATGCAATTCTAGTATGCAAAATTATCAATTTGGGCCCCAAAAAACCCAACAAAAAAACTTAAAAAAGTTTAAAAAATTTTAAAAGCGGACATTCATTACACTTGAACAATTGACAATGCATAGAACTGAAGTAAATAACAAAAAGACATTCTTCATTTTATCAGGGCTTGATCACCCCCCAATGGGTAAAAAAGGGGAAACCCTGTGCTTTACCCCAGTCCCCAAAACCGAAAATGGGAAAAAGAAAGCAAAAAACCCAAAAAAAAACACGCTTATATAACCAAAGTAAAAAAACCCTTGAGCAAATACATGTAAAAAACCCGGGCTTTTTCTTTTGTTCAAGTCCAACAAAAAAGGGTTTAAAAAAAAAGGGGGGGCTTTTTTTTCGATTTCACATTTTACCTAATTAAAGGTTGTTTTTTGAAAAGAATTTTTTTTTGAAATGTCATGTTTTACACATGTAACCCCCCAAAAATTTTGGATACAAAAACACCCCACGGGATAAAAAACAAATCAAAAAGGATTTTATATTACCAAAGAACCAAAATGAAAAACCCGGGGGTTTTTTGGGGGGGGTTTTGGGAGTCGGGGTTTTTCATTTTTAGAATGAAAACTTTACTTCTATTTTCCAAAAATAATAATAAAAGTGGAGTTTATGCAAGAGGGTTTTTTTGTAAACTTCCCCGGACAAGTGCCTTTAAAAACGCCACTAAAATTTTCCCAACCATTTGGGAAATAAAAAACCTTTTCATTTAAAGTTTAATACAGGTGCCCAGAAGGGATCCCAGGATCCAGGAACAGATTAGAGCGGCCCCTTCCGGGACTGCCCCCTTTTTAGGGTGCCCCTTATTTTGTCATTTTATCAAAATACTTTGCCCTTTAAGGGGTGTTTTTTCCAGTCCCCGTCCGGGCCAGCGGTTTTTTCCCAGGGGGTCCACCCTGGGCCCCTTTCTGCCCCATCACGGACGATGAATCACGTTGGTCCCCATTGGCTGACCAAACCCCACTCCGTACACGAGGGGAGCACTCCCCACTCCCCGGGGTAGTCCCTTTACTTTGCCCGGGCCACCCTTTGGAGTGGCGTGTTTGGGGGTTGGATCCTTTGTTCACCATTATCGTGGGCCACCCCCCAAAGGGGCCATGGGGCTGTTGGTATTGGGCACGGGACACCCTAACGGTCCGGGGCCGCCAGAGGGCCCTTTGGGAAGGCCTTCCCCCCCTCCCCCTCCAGGTAAGCCCCGGGGGCCCCCGGGGGAACGACCTCCCCATTTCCCCCTTTTTGGGGCCGCCACACCCCCGGGGCCGGGTAACCCCCCTTCGGGGGGCCAAACGGCCGGGGCTCTTGGTTGGGGCCCAGCCTCTGCGCCGCCGGGCCCATAGGGCTGGTCCGGGACCAGATGCCGAGGGGCCCATAACACCCCCCTGCTTTGGGGATCCTTTCCCCCTGGGTGAGCCCATGGGGGGCCACGCCCCTTTCCTCCTTTTTTCCACCCCCCAAAAAATTTTTCCTGGGGGCCGGGGACCCCGGTAAAAATTCCCCAAAATTTGGGTCGCCCGGGGCCTTCCTCAACCCCAGGTGGGGACTTACCGCCGGTTTGCTTCGGCGGGGGAGAAAAAGCTGGGGGGGAGAAACCGGGGGACATGCGGTCATGTTCATGCTAAAAGGGGCCGGGGGGGGAAAACCGGGGGAGGGGATTTAAAGGGGACCTTAAAAAATTTAAAAGCGAACATTTTCTGTTCAAACCAAGGGTTCAATTTTCCCCAAACCCTGAAAATTTTTTTAAAAGGGGGAAAGGTGCCCTGCGGGAAAAACAATTTTATTACATACAATTAATACAAAATGCAAAACTTATCAAATACCTTTTATAATTTTATTACAAAACCATCAAAATTTTTAAAAAAATTTAAAAAAAAAAATTAAAAAATTTCCTTTTTTGAAGAAAGATGATCATATATTCAAATGATTTTCATGGAATATAGAAGTTCATTACAGAGTTTTGGTGCAGCTGGAGATTGTGGGGTTTTTTAATTTTTTTTTCAGAGGAAGTACATGTCGATTTTTGAAAGATTATTCATAACCCCTAGACTCCCCCGTGGGGAGGTTTTTTCACAAAACATGTCCCGGGTGGCCGGGGGAAAAACCCTTTTGAAAAAATTTTTTGGTTTTTAAAAAAATTTTAACTTTTTTGGGAAAAATTTTATCATAACAAAACCCTTTTGGGCTAAATTTCTAAAATTTAAAGGGCCTTAACCGGGTTTTAAAATACTCACCACTAACAGTGGTTTTTTAAAAAGGTCCAGAACACCAAGTTTCCGAAACCCCCTTCCGGCTTTTTGTTTTTGCAAAAAAGGTTTCCGTATCAACTTCCCCGAAAAAAGGGGGTCCCCCCAGGGGTTACCTGAGTGGTAGCCATGGGGGGGGAGGCTGGGGGCCCCTGAGTTAGGGGGAGTTACCTGAGGGTAGCCATGGTGAGGCTGGGGGCCCCTGAGCTAGGGGGAGTTACCTGAGGGTAGCCATGGTGAGGCTGGGGGCCCCTGAGCTAGGGGGAGTTACCTGAGAGGTAGCCATGGTGAGGTTGGGGGCCCCCCGAGCTAGGGGGGGGTTCCTATTTTGGTAGCCATGGTGGGGCCCTTGGCCCCTTTTGGCCCGGGGGGGCCCATGCCTGGTGGCATACCTGGCATCATGCCCCCAACTGGTGGCATCCCAGGTGGTGGCATGCCTTGCATCACCATTGGATGGGGTGGCATCATCCCCATTGGCATCACTGGTATCATACCTAGAGCAACAGTTCACATATTACATTTACATCATACCAAGTAAAGTACATCACACTACTGAGATTATTCAATGTTACACTGTTATCAGTGTGACAACACTCAGACACTGAGCTGCCGTGTGGCGTGAAACAAGTTTACAGATATTTCACAGTGTAAGTAGAATCATACAGAGCTGTCTTAAATCTTGGAATGAAGTTTATAAATGGAGATTAAAAATAAACATGAAATAGATTTTTTTCTGAGAAACGATATGTCCAGTATTTATCACCCAAATGCACATAAATCAATTATTACACTGCTGGTGACATGTGCCTTGTACACAAGTTTAGGCATCAGAAATGATACTTTGCCAAATGTCAACTGTGATTTTACAAACTTTTCAAAGCTCCAAATGCACAACCATCTAATGTATGAATTAAATCTAAGTGGATATTCTATCTACAGGTTATAGTTAGTAAACACTAAACACAAGCAGCTTCAGTGTTCTAGACCTATTTGTTACTGAATTACTGAAACTGCCAGAAATATAATGTCAGTTATGTCTGTGCAAAGACAAGCTTATGTAATGTCGCAAAAACAATTATATTTCACAAACTATTATGAGTAGAAAGCTAAACATTTAGATTTAGTTATTTGCAAATTATCTGGTTAAGACATATAAGAGCTAAGATAACCGTGTGTGGTATTATCCAATGATTTGACATGGAATGACCCACGTATAGTTTTAGTTGCCATCAATTGTACACATGCCACACATTCCCTGTACAACAAAGGTATCATGTTCATTGACACCATGTTGTACATAGACAGGCCTACAGCCAAAAGGGAAAAAAGGGGGGTTGAAAAAACCTTTTTTTTTTCAAATTTAAACCTGGTGGGTCCCCAAAAAACCAAAACCAAACAACCCCACCTTGGGGGGCCCGGTTTTCAACAAAAGGACAAAAACCCTGAAGGCTTAATTTTTTTGAAGAAAAAAAAACCCGGGTAAAAACCTTTCAAAAAGGGCCCCCCGGGGGAAACAAAATTTTTTTTGTTTTTTTTTTGGCCCCGAACCCTGTTTCAAAAGGCAAAGGCAACCTTTTTCCAAAAAATCATTTAAAAAGGCCCAAAATTTTTGGCCAAAATCCCGCATTACCCAAAATTTTTTCCTTAAAATACCCCCTGGCCAACCCCCTTTAAAAAAAAGTGGTGTTACACTATATTACACTTTACAGTTTAGTTTTACATTATACTAGAAAGTTGGGTTGTGATTTTTATTAGTCAAAAATCTTCTACACAACAACTTTTAATTCCTAGAATTGGAACGTTGATGTCTCATGCCATGAGAGGTCAGGTGTGTGCTCAATTTTTGTGTAATACAAATGTTGGCTCAATGCTGGTATACGTTCTGAAAGTCCTAAAACACTGAGCTATTGGTTCAAATAATAAACTTGCCAAATGATAATACACACATTACCTATCAGATAGCATTATTTTCTTAACCAGAACGTTTTCACAATGCTTACACAACACTGAACTCGGCCTTTCGAAAGCTCCAAACATCTCCCTTTTCACATCCAACTTTTTACATCTAAAACAGCGAGAATTCCATATTATATCAGCTTTGCACAGTGTGTTGTGAAATATGATATAGCAAAAAGAACAATAAAATCTTTTTTGGACTTTGCAAACATAGACTCCAAACCCTTTGTTCATTATGATATACTCTAAATAAATAATCTCAATAAATTGTTTCTTAGCTTTACAAAGTAAATTTTTACTCTGGTTTTACAGATGTGTATTTGTGTGTGTGTAGTGGTCATATGCGTAAGATAAATTGAAGCCTCAAACAATAGCATGTGTTAGTTGTTAGTGACACCCGTAGTGTGTGCACATCATGTGCTTGCTTGCTAGGTGCAAAATTAAATGCAAAAGCTTGATTTGAGGTAAGATGCAGCAACACAAAAACTTAATAAAAATATTGCACCAACTATTGAGACAGTACAATAACAACCCATGTGAATTGTCTGCAGTGTCATTTTAGTAGACTGAAGTGAAAGGCAAATTATTTAGTAACATTTGTACAGACCTGTGAGGTGTTACCCAGGTCTCATATAGCCTTCAGGGTGTGTCCTTTTGTGTACGGCCCTCAAGGCTGGTGTTGGTGTTTGACCCAGCCAGGTGACCCTGAGAGGTCAACCCCCTTCCTTGGCTGTAGGCCTGTCTATGTACAACATGGTGTCAATGAACATGATACCTTTGTTGTACAGGGAATGTGTGGCATGTGTACAATTGATGGCAACTAAAACTATACGTGGGTCATTCCATGTCAAATCATTGGATAATACCACACACGGTTATCTTAGCTCTTATATGTCTTAACCAGATAATTTGCAAATAACTAAATCTAAATGTTTAGCTTTCTACTCATAATAGTTTGTGAAATATAATTGTTTTTGCGACATTACATAAGCTTGTCTTTGCACAGACATAACTGACATTATATTTCTGGCAGTTTCAGTAATTCAGTAACAAATAGGTCTAGAACACTGAAGCTGCTTGTGTTTAGTGTTTACTAACTATAACCTGTAGATAGAATATCCACTTAGATTTAATTCATACATTAGATGGTTGTGCATTTGGAGCTTTGAAAAGTTTGTAAAATCACAGTTGACATTTGGCAAAGTATCATTTCTGATGCCTAAACTTGTGTACAAGGCACATGTCACCAGCAGTGTAATAATTGATTTATGTGCATTTGGGTGATAAATACTGGACATATCGTTTCTCAGAAAAAAATCTATTTCATGTTTATTTTTAATCTCCATTTATAAACTTCATTCCAAGATTTAAGACAGCTCTGTATGATTCTACTTACACTGTGAAATATCTGTAAACTTGTTTCACGCCACACGGCAGCTCAGTGTCTGAGTGTTGTCACACTGATAACAGTGTAACATTGAATAATCTCAGTAGTGTGATGTACTTTACTTGGTATGATGTAAATGTAATATGTGAACTGTTGCTCTAGGTATGATACCAGTGATGCCAATGGGGATGATGCCACCCCATCCAATGGTGATGCAAGGCATGCCACCACCTGGGATGCCACCAGTTGGGGGCATGATGCCAGGTATGCCACCAGGCATGCCACCTGTGCCAAGAGGAATGCCAGGTGGAGTGCCACCACCAGTGATGCTGACCAACATGATGCGACCTCCCCCTAGCTCGGGGGCCACCATCCTCACCATGGCTACCTCTCAGGTAACTCCCCCTAGCTCAGGGGCCACCAGCCTCACCATGGCTACCACTCAGGTAACTCCCCCTAGCTCAGGGGCCACCAACATCACCATGGCTACCTCTCAGGTAACTCCCCCTAGCTCAGGGGCCCCCAGCCTCACCATGGCTACCTCTCAGGTAACTCCCCCTAGCTCAGGGGCCCCCAGCCTCACCATGGCTACCACTCAGGTAACTCCCCCTAACTCAGGGGCCCCCAGCCTCACCATGGCTACCACTCGGGTAACTCCCCCTAGCTCAGGGGCCCCCAGCCTCACCATGGCTACCACTCAGGTAACTCCCCCTAGCTCAGGGGCCACCAGCCTCACCATGGCTACCTCTCAGGTAACTCCCCCTAGCTCAGGGGCCACCAGCCTCACCATGGCTACCACTCAGGTTTAAAACCTGTGCACACAATGTATCGGAAGTTGATACTGAAATCCTGTGATTTTGCAAACACAAATAGACTGGAGGGCTGTTGCAGGTAACTTGGAAATGTTACTGGACCATGTGTTTATTAACCACTGTTAGTGTGTAGAGTATTATAGCCAGGATATAATTGGCCTTGAATGTTTAGAAATGCTTAGTCTCTTAGGTTTAGTTCCATGATAAGTTATTTACCAAGAAAGTTACTTTTTCAAAACCAAATAGTATATTTTTCTCAAACTTTTTATGGTGTAAATTATATCCCCCGTGTACTACCAGGTACATGTTATGTGAGAAACCATCCACCACGGGGTAGTCTAGTGTTATGAATAATCTTTCAAAAATCGACATGTACTTCCTCTGATATATCTCACAAACTTCAAACATGTTTATTGAAGCATTACACTGGCGAGCGTACATCTCCAGCTGCACCAAAACTCTGTAATGAACTTCTATATTCCATGAAAATCATTTGAATATATGATCATCTTTCATAAAAATCAAAAATGTATTTGTTTTAAATTGCTTTTAATTCCCTAAATTTCTGATGGTATCTTGCTCTAATGACGGCTCCTGTATAGCAGGATATCTGCCTCGTGATTCTTGTTTGTTCTGTTCTGCTAGATGTATTAATTGTATGTAATAAAGTTGTATTTATATTCTGCCTACAGGGCACCATCACAGGCCTGTCCTCGGCCGCCCCCAGTCACACGAGTGGTCTACAACTGGCCCAGGCAATTCAGAACATTGTCAGCAACTCCGCGACGGTGAACCATGACGCACAGGCGAACACATCTTACACGTACCTTATTCAATGCGCTGGTGTTATCAACGCGTATGTTGAGAGTATCCAGATAATTAAGGGGTAACTTACGCACGCAAATTTCAAAGATCTAAGCGTGTTCTTGCGTCTGTGACTGTGTAGTGTTCCTCGCCACGCGTCTTGCATGGTCTCTTGACTGGAGCTCGACGGCGAGAGTTGATCACTGGATTAGTCGGGCTGACCGGTGAAGGCAGCATTGAAAGAACTCTGCGTGCTTCAGATGCCAAGTGGACGGAGTCGCTCAAGATTCGACACCACAACAAGAGTATTCGAAACAATAAACTTTCTCATTTGAAAGTCTGTTGCTTAAACTACTATCCCAGGTATTAGGTGTTATGGGGTGTAACTCTCAACGTGCTAATGCCCGAAACACTATTATTACAAGATATTTCAATTATTAATTAACTGTTATACTGTGTAAAATAGTAATTAAAAATATAATATAACGGACAGATCTGGAAACAGCATGCTACCTTCATCCAACCACGTGACGTACGTACACTACGGCTATTAAAAAATTGTATATCATTATTATAATCTAATAACAAAAGTTGTACTAGCTATTTATTCAAATTTAATTGTTTTATATTTTAATCACCCTGTTAAAATGTCAGACTACTATCCTTTTGTAGATATGCTTTTATAGTTTGTTTAGTTTTGCTTAAGAGCATAATATTCTTAATACGTTTTAGAAACATTTTAATAATTTTCCATATACTTTAGTAGCACTCCACTATCATTAATTACTGAAGTCTACCATTTTGGACATCAGTTGTCACCACCCTTGAATAGTTGTAATCTGAATAAGAGAATCAAATTAAAGTATAAAACAAGTATTGCTCTTATTGGTGCATTTCTGTCAGCGAAACAATGCAGCATAATGCCAAATAATTAGATTCAAAATAACTTTGTGCAGAAATAGCTCGACAAAAATTTACATTAATATGAATTTTTTACCATAGCAGTATAAAATGCTATCATTTAAAATTGTTTCACAGCAAATGTACACTAAAATAATGAATGATTTCTTTGTGTCTGTGAGGGACCATCGGTTAAATAAGAGTCACAAGGTGTTTGACGTTAACGAGGAACTGCCGGATCAATATGTGATAAGCGACAAATGTTTTAAAGTTTCAGAGGTTAGCCAACAAAGCTACTGGACCTGACAACATCCTGCATGGGTGTTAAGAAATTATAAATGTTCTCGCCCTCCATTAACCTATTATTCCGAACAATTCACCAGCAGAAGCGTACTCCTCATGAAATGGAAAATACCATTAATGCTACAAAAAATAAGTCCCTCACAGTTTGTTGGAAAAAGATATTAATAAGTGACAACTACGATATAAGGAACGAGTAAAACCAGGAAGAAAGAATCGAAATCTGCAACTCATAAAGCCAATGTACGAAGTATGGCCATAAGCCGCAGTGTTTGTAGAAATGACAGTCCCCAAACACGAATGAGTGAATGTCGTACTCCAACAAACCTGCTAGTACCTCAGCCAGAGTGTTAAGCTCAACAAACACCGATGTTATCGTGGTTCGTACGTTGTAGAGCATAGCCTACGAGTTGTGCTGTACGTGTTGTCTACAGGAAGTCCCCGCCAGTGACGCGTGAAGACAGAGCTATTTCACCTCTGAATACTGAGCAAGTTATTTTTACAACACATCACATGAGGTAGGCTATTTCGCCTGTCTATACGGTTAGGGTTAGCTTTAATTAGAGGTCCGTTTTAATATACAACAGTTGTGCATGTTTTCTCTATAAAAGCATGTTACGTAAAACAGCGATTATAGTCAGCGCTGTAGCACAGACAGGTATAATTTTATAGTGCGGTACGCCTGGTGTGTGTGTGTGTGTGCGTGCGTATATATGTGTGCTGTGTGTGTGTGATATGTGAGTGTATAAAGTGTGTGTGTGCGTGTGTGGGGGTGGGTGTGTGTGTGGGGGGTGGGGGTGTGTGTGGGGGGGGGGCGGGGGTGTTCGCTGGCCCCCTACACTCGCCTATGCAGCTATATTGAAGAAAGGAGTGCCTGTTTTGTTTAAAATCGAGACATTTTTTTTGAGGGTCACATAAAATTAACATTTGATATGCTGCTGAATCTTCAGCTAAGCGCCCCTCCCGCAAAATTAAGATTGATTTGATGCTAATGGTAATAAGATTCAACAACTTAAGTGTCCGTTTAAATATTCCTTTAAAAAGTATGGTAATGGTAACAATGCCAACCATGTCACCAATAGACTAACAAAATGCAGAGTCACTTTACTTGGTAGTGCCGGTATGTTATACCCAGGAGCCACTCCTGATACTCAAGCGTATCTTTATAAATGCATGTGTCAACCCACGTTAACGCACGGTTTAGAATGCATGAGCAGCACCGCCATCCAAATGCGTCGACTTGAATCTGTACAGGGTAGATTCATTAAACAGTCTTGGATTCAGTAAACGATCACACAATATTATATTTTTAAGTCGAGGATATTGTAAATAGAAATGTGTTATCCTTGTTCAATAGAATATTCAAAGTTGAAAGTCCAGCGCGTAGACTGGTGCAGCATTTATTGTCTCCTTTGATTTTGTTACGGTGTAACGGTACTTAATTGGGACCCTGCTGGATAGGGTGGTGTCTATGGCCGAGTCATCCACTAAGCGAGCTTTTAATTCTCAATATAATTATATATAACCGAAACTAGTGTGCCAAACAATGATGGTTTTGTTAACTCAATTAGACACCTTTTATTTACCGATACTTTTGCCAAGCTATTCACATGAACAGATTTTAGTTCATCTCTTATGCTCTAACTTATTGCGCGTCTTTTTCCGTTAACTTATGTACACAATATACACTGAGCTTTACTTATTGTATCATGCCACTGTATTTATTAAATTGTTGCTAATTATTTTATCAGACACTTTATTCTTCACCGTGTATCTTTTATATGTGAATGTATGTATGAATATGTACGTAATGCTTTTATCTCCGGCAATAATAATTATAATTAAGGACGGGAATTTACCTTTATGTGCATGTTAAAATGTCAGTAATAAAAACGGTAACTGGGTTTACGTTGATGAAACACATCTCAATCAGCGTCCATTCATTTCTTATTCAAATTAAGCCATGTAGCTGGAGTGTGATGTTTGACGGTATAGCTATAATATAGTCTCCTAAGCATACGCCAACCTCTCGCGTGTCTGTGGCTGCGTGGGTGGTAAGGTTTATAAAAATCCTCCAACTGCATCCCTTTTTAGATTTTTTTTACAACTGCACCCGAAACTATTAGGGGCTGTAAACATCCTGTAAACACTTTGGGGGATCCACCTATATACCACGTACCGTGTCTATATACCACGTACCGTCTCTATATACCATGTACCGTCTCTATATACCACGTACCGTCTCTATATATACCGTCCCCGGTTCCGACTCCTATTGTAGCTGATTAAAGCAGCTACGGGAACGTATTATGAAGACATGATATGCCGACGCACGCCGGTACACACGCACGAACGAGCCCGCATCTAGCTCAAAAGACGCACGCTACCAATGCGTGCAAGAGTGTGATGTGATATATAATATCATCAACCAGCCCACTCTCCAGATAATCCCTCTCCGTTTTTCAGATCACACGCACGCACGCCGCGCGCACGAACGAAATGCCACACATACAGTATCATGCACGCACGCATATATAGGTAAACCCAAAGAAAATTCATTACGGGGGGTAATATTAGCCCCCCCGTCTTATTCGCCAAAATCGATAGCGATCAACGTTGAATAGTGGAATATGATGCTGCTACCTAGCGAAAAGTTCAATCTTTAAAATTTTGGCACCTGTGATCTAATAATCACTCTTCGGTCAAACGATGCCAACATGTCCACCGTTTGATGATAAGCCAGCGACTGGTACTAATGAATACATCTATACATCGCTTTAATGACTTAATCGAAACGATGAGATAATGTTATGAAGGCAGTGTCAGCACCGGGTGGGGTGGGGTAAGACGGCTCTGTCAGATCGGGGAAAACAACCGGGGGCCGTCTGTATTCTGCCAAAACATTAATATGGTAAGCAAATGCAAGAAGCAGGATGTTTGAGAGGTTACATATCCGTCATAAAAAGGAAAGAAAGCTGATTGCAGCAGCGATCGAAGAGGAATGGCCGTGTTTGGTGTGTGGAGAACCATTCAGCTGCACGCTACGAGAAGTCTGGGCTCACAATAACGCAATTCAAATACAGCAGGTACAATTAGGCTCCTGGTCGTGTGAACCAAACCATATTATGTGATTAGACATAGATATCGCAAGCCATTCGTTAATACAATATGTTAATTATTTTTAATATTATGTAATAAATCAAAGTTTTTCAGGATTTGAATAGATGATATAAAATATTGCTTCTGTTTATTAACTATATTTCTGTTACAGTAATATAATTAATATTATGGTTTCGATTAAAGATTGGGCTACGTATCTGCCAAGTAAATATCTACAATTATCATGTATAATATGTTTAACATTATAGTGATTTTAAGGCCTATGATGATGCCAAAGGTGATCGTAATGTCGAATAATACAGACAGAAGCTGATAGGTAGGAAACTGAGATGTGTAAGACCAATAGAGCGGGAGTACTGTAGAAGTGCAACAAATATTATCAGTATTATGTGACCGGGTCGTACTGTCGAAGAAGCAATAGAAGACGGACATAACACTGATGAGTCTAATGTAATTCACGATGAGTGATGCAGAGTGGTGATTGTTTCTGTTCACGATGAGTGATAATAATAGTAGTTAATGACGGTTTAAATAAATAATGGATAAAACACATTGTTTTTATATCATTACAACGGTTAAACCTAATATTAGAGTAAATATGCGAGGGGCCGTTTTACTCCAAGCATGGGGCAAAACGGTTTTATTGGAGTATAATATTTTTAAACTTGTTATAACTTATGTTTTGGTTATTCAATCGTCAGAGATATGTGTCATATACAAAGTATAAATATATATATACCTCAACACTATTACTGCACAATTATGCATCGACAAGGTATGGATACAAAAATATATAACTTTTCCCTTATTATTTAGGGGGCCGGGCTGCCCTACACTGTACCGAATACACGTATACATGTGCAGTTATGTACACCCCTTTCGGTTTTTACCCAGACACCCAAAAATGTGTCATGTTTTCGGACGGTGGGTGGATGGGAGTGGATTATTCGACGTACGACTGCACACTCAACAGAAACACTCTTGTGGCTCACAAACACCGAGACATCAAGGCCTATAGTACTTCAGCCATCTCCCGTCATATCCCGATTGTAGCATCGAAAGAGGGGATATTTAGTCTGAAGAAATCTTGCTCGCCACATATCGCATCACAGTTGTGTAGTTTGAAGTTTTGCTTAATCTTTTTAAAAGTACGTATGGCTCAGTACTGTTGCCTAGTCACATGTAATCAATCGTCCATGTCACCGGCGTAGGCGCGGGACATGTTTAATTTACAGTGTAGGCACTGTATAGCTAGGCTATATTAGTATATAGCTAGGTCTAAGTCTAACCACGGAAACAATTATATGACATTGTATGATCTTTCCAATTTTTTTTATTTATATAGAGGCGGCGTTCATAAATTTGCACCACGTCGATCAAGCGGGACACACAATTCCACAACAGCAAAATTCCCAGGCCTCCATTAAACATGCGTCTATGAGCAAATGGTGCTAATCCTATGTTCAGCACCCCCCAAACAATTACGCTACAGCTAAAAAAAATTGCCTCCCTTTCCCTAAACCCTCGAGATCGTCTGGAGCTCCCCTCCACAGCTTGCCAACCCCCCGGGAGCAACGTCTTAAATTGCGTTTAGACCCAGTCCACAAAACCTGTTCAAACACTAGTAATATCGATAATTGTATTATATGTGAGTGCAACTAATTAAAGTTAATCGTCAGTGTCGTAATTATAATTATAACAACGCTGATGTCGATATCGTGATCGAAGTTATCGCGCACGCGGTCAGTGCTACATCACTGCACAGTTCCGAGACAGACTGAGTCCGAGTAATGACGACAAACACCTTTTGTCAGTTTGTACACGCACTTGCTTTGAAGTTATTTATACATTTTCTAATTTGTCTAATGACGTACAACTTGTTCTTATCATGGCATATGGGTTAAATGAATGGCACATGTTATTTTCTGTCACCACTCACACCCGATCTCATACCAGAACATTTTCTAGGTCAAATCTGAATTTCCCGGTTGTTGACGTCAGACGAGCACATGGTACCCACAATACCACGGGGCCTTCGAAAATGTCGAGATTTTGATGAGAGTATAGGATGAGGAGCTAATGTAATCTGGTCCCATCAAGGTACGTAGTCGAATGTCAGAAACTGTTTCATATCTAGAAATGAAGATAAATATACCAATGACACATAGGACGATATTATAAGCAAATTAACTGTGTTATTGCGTAGATATTGTCCAATGGAGTGAGATGCTCCGTATCGACATCTCCCGCCATAATAATGGAGGTCGACCTAAATTAGCATGCATTCTGTTGTCTTTGTCTGGAAGACTCGTGTCCTAATTTCGCCAAACTTCGTTTTATCGTCAGGTAGAATGAGCTATCCATGCCCGTTCTAACAAGTATGCAGGACGCCAACTGGCAGGAACCAAGGAATGCGATGTTGTCGAATGGACCAGAGATGTCGGGAAATCGCAACCGAAGTCGTTCGCAGGACGATGCCATGGTGGGCTACTACTACCAGCGTCCGCAGATGGACGTGACCCAGCAGTATGGGAATAAACGATGGGCTGTCGGGGATGACAGTGTCCTAGAACAGGTTAGTGATCAGTTTTGCTCCATAGTCACCATAAAGGCAATTTTAAAGGCATTTTTTAGACAACTCTTGATGCTGTTTACATGCACTCTTTTGTGTTCCCTGGCGTTAATAATGTCACGTTGTTCGTGATTCCCAGAAGCTGCCAGATAAATATTTGCATTCTGCGGACGTAATTTCTTATGACTTGTATCACAAATATATGTCTGTATGCCGTGGATTCGGTGACACTACAATACGGCATATTACAATCGTCGACATTCTGTATAAATTGTTAAGTTGTTACAAAACTCATGAATATGACAGCTGACATTATTTCAAGTAGGTATGAAATAACATTTACTGATGTGGGGTAGCTTACTGCCATGTGCATATGGCATCATGCTTCTGTATTACGGTGAACATAAATACACATGTATGTCACTTTTGCTCTGACATCATTAAGTAATTAATATGTCTAGAGCTAGAGATTAGTCATGTCAGTAATGATCCATTATGACTAGATGTTGTGAACATATTATGTTAATAACATAGAACCATAATGTTTGCTACTAGAAATATATATTAGGTATATCATTTCTCTTAAATATATTTGCATTCCATAAAAAATACCAGCTATTTATGGTTATTTTGAATTAGACAGATTTTTTTTATCTGTGTCGTTCTGCTTTACCAAAAGACAAGTATAGCTACAAGATGTTGATTTCAGGGCACAATAAAAAAGTTGATCACCTGTGAACAATAACTTGTTGATGTCATGATGCATGTTTCCCCCCATTTTAAATTGTAGATAAAACATTCCCCTGAAAGATAGTTAATGTTTACATAGCAATATTGTGTAAATATAATCGCGCTGGCTTATGTATATAGTTTTCATCCTGTGCAGCTTGTTCCCCAGTTGCCAGATAAATCTATTCTTCCAGTTCTCAAAAGAAAATTGACACTAATTTCAAAATTTTGAAAAAATAAATTGTAACTTGTGCAACACTCGTCTGGTGTACTCACCGCCACCCTTTATAAAGTTGACATGAAAATTAATCTGTGGCTGTACACAGCAACAGTTTTTATATACAGCTAAGTCTGTGTTGTCACTGGTAGCTAAGGACGTCCACCGTGTCTTGCCATTCAGTGATTTTGGAAATTTTGTGACTTCACAGAAGTAGGCAGGGAAGTATTTTTTGTTTTCTCAAAATTAAAAGTATTTTGCTAAAGGCAACTTTTGTGACAACTCGAGAAATTGTTTATGCCTACAGCTGTTCGTTTATGCCTACTTAAAATAAGTTGTGATTTTGGTAGCTTTGCTCATAATGCAACGTAAATAAACTGACTTGGTCTGAAGTAAAACTGAAAATTTGGCAAACAGGTTTTGAACTATAATGTCAGGAATATTTTGTGTGTAAATGGCAAGTATAATTGGGTGTTAGAGCACAATGTCGGAAATATTCCCACCTCTCACCAGTGGTTCAGTATTTCCTACATTGTTTCTCTGTATAATTTATATTATGTATTTTCAGCATACCTTTTGAAGCACCAATCCAGAAAAATTACTGTGGAACAAAAAATTACTCGTAGAATTCTGATTCCATACAGTTCCACTATTTTCATACTGTCTGATTCCAGCTCTGATTTTTGAATCGCCCAGGGTTTGATTTGGTGAAATTTACTGATACGTTGCTATGTTGGTAGGCGCGCAGTGTCAATGAGTTGGAGCGAGAGTTCCAGAATATGGGATTCGCAGAACCAAGAGATGTGAGTACACCAATGATATATTTATTCCAAGTTTCCAAATAGAAATTTATGTTTTGGAATTTGATATTATACAACTTCATTGTAGGAAATGTCCCTCCTCCAGTGGTCCTCGTTTTAAGTTCACATAACTGGTTGTTTGTATGTTGACTGTTGAAAGAACTTTATATTTTACCTGGCAGACTTGTTGAAGAAGAAATAGAGCTTTGTATTATTTTGTGACTTTGAATGAAGTTGGAGGAAATTAGTTATTATTTACAGAGTTGCCTTGTAGATATTTTGTTGTCCTGCTGTGTGACACTTGGTAGAGTTGGTGGAGGGCCCAGGAGGGGACACTGTTATAGTCAACTTTCAATGGGTTATCTATGCTTGCAAAAGGCTAATATTTGTTAGTAAATGCTGCCGTCCACCAGTAAGAACTTTTTAACAGGCCAGTGTATAGAATATGTAGGTTTTATAAATATTTCTACACAATAGTGGTAGAATTTTCTAGATGTATAACTGTCTCTGTACTGAACTATATCTCAGCCAGCCATCATCTAAATGCAGTACAGCACTGAGAGTCTAGCACATGCTGTGTCACCCTGGGGGTACTGGCACAGCTGAGTGCTATCACCCTCCCCCTGTGGGTGTCACTTCTGACTTGTGCAACTGAACACCAAACTGATGCCTGTATTGAGTGTATTCACATAGTTGGCGTGAGCCATGGTGATACGGGGTAACAAGTCCTGCCCTATGTCAGTTGATCTCATGGAAAGCAGGATGGTTGCTAAACTTGCTTTACATAAAAAGGTACACACAATTTTTAAAGGATGACACTGTTTTTGTGTTATTTTGTTCTGTTCCTCTTCCATAGTCAGATACATGTTCTTTGTGGCTTCTGTGTAAACTATGTAGATTTTATTAACGCTTCAAATATAGTTTTATAACAGTTAAAATATACCATTATGTTGAGAAAACAAAATAAACAGGTATTGTTTATAGCCAGTTGATTTATCTCCTAAGTGAAATATTGGCATATATTCTTTCACATAATGATATGTCTGGTGTTGATTTGTTGCGTTGTGCTGAGCCTGTATGCTGAGCTGTGAGTAATCACTCTTATACCTGCTGGCTGGCCTTGGACGTTCCACTGGCCCAGTTATTTGGCTACATTTCTGGCATCTGCCATTCCTTGACTAAGTTCTCTCAGCCTCCCTACGTAGTCGCACTACACCATTCCTAGAACTTAGGCTGTGCATGCCTAGTGATGCTAGATGACATCATCTTATGCAGTTTTATTTATGCAGTCAAAGTCTAGTGCTTCAGACGAAGTAAACAAAATTGCCAGTTGTGAAAAACTTGTAAAAAAAAAATTATGTGAGTGATGTTCTTGTGAATATATTCCAAATTGCTTGTATTTACGGTTTATTACGGTTTACCATTTTTTAGAACGCCTTTCCTGTACATAGTTGATTGCTGTGGGAAATTGTAATTTATGTAAATGCACTATGTATGGCTTTCATTGAATGACTCGGAAAGAAACTGTAAAATAGTAACATCATAATGCATGTAGAAAGCATTGTTCTACTTGTTAATAAGGGATACTGTGATGTGTCTTGAATTTACGAAAAATCAGTATGGTGTTCCCCTGGTTAAAATGCGGAGTTAGTTGCTATAGGCAAGCGCAAAGCGGGCAATGGGGGGTTCATAACCTCCAGAATTTGATGTTTGGGCACCTTTGACCTGTTCGGAGATCAGTTTATTTATACGTACTACTATTTGTCCTCTTCATCCCCAGTGGAACATAAGGCTACTACAACAATGTTCCTCCACAGGACCTGTCCTTTGCTGTGGCCTGAGTCTTGCCCCACAAGAGCCCCGTATCTTGTAGCTGTGCCCCAAAAAGAGCCCCATATCTTGTAGCTGTCCCCCACAAGGATATTTGTAGTGTGACAAGAGGGGTTTTTTGGGGGGCCGAATCGGGGGGACAGGCGGGGAGAAAAAGAATATTTTAAAATTCTTTCCCTAACAAAATGGAAAAGCGATAAAAATAAGTTTGGGCGGGTCCCCAAAAATTTTGGGGAAAAAGCCCCCCAAAGGGGAAAAAAAGAAAAGATTAAAAAAGTAAATCCTACAGAAGGGGGCTTTTAATTTTTCTTGGTTTAAATGAAAGCCTCTGTGCATTTACAAAATTCTTTCCCACAGCAACAATATGTCGGGGCGCTAAAAAATGGTAAACCGTAATAAACCGTAAATACAAGCAATTTGGAATATATTCACAAGAACATCACTCACATAATTTTTTTTTACAAGTTTTTCACAACTGGCAATTTTGTTTACTTCGTCTGAAGCACTAGACTTTGACTGCATAAATAAAACTGCATAAGATGATGTCATCTAGCATCACTAGGCATGCACAGCCTAAGTTCTAGGAATGGTGTAGTGCGACTACGTAGGGAGGCTGAGAGAACTTAGTCAAGGAATGGCAGATGCCAGAAATGTAGCCAAATAACTGGGCCAGTGGAACGTCCAAGGCCAGCCAGCAGGTATAAGAGTGATTACTCACAGCTCAGCATACAGGCTCAGCACAACGCAACAAATCAACACCAGACATATCATTATGTGAAAGAATATATGCCAATATTTCACTTAGGAGATAAATCAACTGGCTATAAACAATACCTGTTTATTTTGTTTTCTCAACATAATGGTATATTTTAAATGTTATAAAACTATATTTGAAGCGTTAATAAAATCTACATAGTTTACACAGAAGCCACAATGAACATGTATCTGACTATGGAAGAGGAACAGAACAAAATAACACAAAAACAGTGTCATCCTTTAAAAATTGTGTGTACCTTTTTATGTAAAGCAAGTTTAGCAACCATCCTGCTTTCCATGAGATCAACTGACATAGGGCAGGACTTGTTACCCCGTATCACCATGGCTCACGCCAACTATGTGAATACACTCAATACAGGCATCAGTTTGGTGTTCAGTTGCACAAGTCAGAAGTGACACCCACAGGGGGAGGGTGATAGCACTCAGCTGTGCCAGTACCCCCAGGGTGACACAGCATGTGCTAGACTCTCAGTGCTGTACTGCATTTAGATGATGGCTGGCTGAGATATAGTTCAGTACAGAGACAGTTATACATCTAGAAAATTCTACCACTATTGTGTAGAAATATTTATAAAACCTACATATTCTATACACTGGCCTGTTAAAAAGTTCTTACTGGTGGACGGCAGCATTTACTAACAAATATTAGCCTTTTGCAAGCATAGATAACCCATTGAAAGTTGACTATAAGTGTCCCCTCCTGGGCCCTCCACCAACTCTACCAAGTGTCACACAGCAGGACAACAAAATATCTACAAGGCAACTCTGTAAATAATAACTAATTTCCTCCAACTTCATTCAAAGTCACAAAATAATACAAAGCTCTATTTCTTCTTCAACAAGTCTGCCAGGTAAAATATAAAGTTCTTTCAACAGTCAACATACAAACAACCAGTTATGTGAACTTAAAACGAGGACCACTGGAGGAGGGACATTTCCTACAATGAAGTTGTATAATATCAAATTCCAAAACATAAATTTCTATTTGGAAACTTGGAATAAATATATCATTGGTGTACTCACATCTCTTGGTTCTGCGAATCCCATATTCTGGAACTCTCGCTCCAACTCATTGACACTGCGCGCCTACCAACATAGCAACGTATCAGTAAATTTCACCAAATCAAACCCTGGGCGATTCAAAAATCAGAGCTGGAATCAGACAGTATGAAAATAGTGGAACTGTATGGAATCAGAATTCTACGAGTAATTTTTTGTTCCACAGTAATTTTTCTGGATTGGTGCTTCAAAAGGTATGCTGAAAATACATAATATAAATTATACAGAGAAACAATGTAGGAAATACTGAACCACTGGTGAGAGGTGGGAATATTTCCGACATTGTGCTCTAACACCCAATTATACTTGCCATTTACACACAAAATATTCCTGACATTATAGTTCAAAACCTGTTTGCCAAATTTTCAGTTTTACTTCAGACCAAGTCAGTTTATTTACGTTGCATTATGAGCAAAGCTACCAAAATCACAACTTATTTTAAGTAGGCATAAACGAACAGCTGTAGGCATAAACAATTTCTCGAGTTATCACAAAAGTTGCCTTTAGCAAAATACTTTTAATTTTGAGAAAACAAAAAATACTTCCCTGCCTACTTCTGTGAAGTCACAAAATTTCCAAAATCACTGAATGGCAAGACACGGTGGACGTCCTTAGCTACCAGTGACAACACAGACTTAGCTGTATATAAAAACTGTTGCTGTGTACAGCCACAGATTAATTTTCATGTCAACTTTATAAAGGGTGGCTGTGAGTACACCAGACGAGTGTTGCACAAGTTACAATTTATTTTTTCAAAATTTTGAAATTAGTGTCAATTTTCTTTTGAGAACTGGAAGAATAGATTTATCTGGCAACTGGGGAACAAGCTGCACAGGATGAAAACTATATACATAAGCCAGCGCGATTATATTTACACAATATTGCTATGTAAACATTAACTATCTTTCAGGGGAATGTTTTATCTACAATTTAAAATGGGGGGAAACATGCATCATGACATCAACAAGTTATTGTTCACAGGTGATCAACTTTTTTATTGTGCCCTGAAATCAACATCTTGTAGCTATACTTGTCTTTTGGTAAAGCAGAACGACACAGATAAAAAAAATCTGTCTAATTCAAAATAACCATAAATAGCTGGTATTTTTTATGGAATGCAAATATATTTAAGAGAAATGATATACCTAATATATATTTCTAGTAGCAAACATTATGGTTCTATGTTATTAACATAATATGTTCACAACATCTAGTCATAATGGATCATTACTGACATGACTAATCTCTAGCTCTAGACATATTAATTACTTAATGATGTCAGAGCAAAAGTGACATACATGTGTATTTATGTTCACCGTAATACAGAAGCATGATGCCATATGCACATGGCAGTAAGCTACCCCACATCAGTAAATGTTATTTCATACCTACTTGAAATAATGTCAGCTGTCATATTCATGAGTTTTGTAACAACTTAACAATTTATACAGAATGTCGACGATTGTAATATGCCGTATTGTAGTGTCACCGAATCCACGGCATACAGACATATATTTGTGATACAAGTCATAAGAAATTACGTCCGCAGAATGCAAATATTTATCTGGCAGTTTCTGGGAATCACGAACAACGTGACATTATTAACGCCAGGGAACACAAAAGAGTGCATGTAAACAGCATCAAGAGTTGTCTAAAAAATGCCTTTAAAATTGCCTTTATGGTGACTATGGAGCAAAACTGATCACTAACCTGTTCTAGGACACTGTCATCCCCGACAGCCCATCGTTTATTCCCATACTGCTGGGTCACGTCCATCTGCGGACGCTGGTAGTAGTAGCCCACCATGGCATCGTCCTGCGAACGACTTCGGTTGCGATTTCCCGACATCTCTGGTCCATTCGACAACATCGCATTCCTTGGTTCCTGCCAGTTGGCGTCCTGCATACTTGTTAGAACGGGCATGGATAGCTCATTCTACCTGACGATAAAACGAAGTTTGGCGAAATTAGGACACGAGTCTTCCAGACAAAGACAACAGAATGCATGCTAATTTAGGTCGACCTCCATTATTATGGCGGGAGATGTCGATACGGAGCATCTCACTCCATTGGACAATATCTACGCAATAACACAGTTAATTTGCTTATAATATCGTCCTATGTGTCATTGGTATATTTATCTTCATTTCTAGATATGAAACAGTTTCTGACATTCGACTACGTACCTTGATGGGACCAGATTACATTAGCTCCTCATCCTATACTCTCATCAAAATCTCGACATTTTCGAAGGCCCCGTGGTATTGTGGGTACCATGTGCTCGTCTGACGTCAACAACCGGGAAATTCAGATTTGACCTAGAAAATGTTCTGGTATGAGATCGGGTGTGAGTGGTGACAGAAAATAACATGTGCCATTCATTTAACCCATATGCCATGATAAGAACAAGTTGTACGTCATTAGACAAATTAGAAAATGTATAAATAACTTCAAAGCAAGTGCGTGTACAAACTGACAAAAGGTGTTTGTCGTCATTACTCGGACTCAGTCTGTCTCGGAACTGTGCAGTGATGTAGCACTGACCGCGTGCGCGATAACTTCGATCACGATATCGACATCAGCGTTGTTATAATTATAATTACGACACTGACGATTAACTTTAATTAGTTGCACTCACATATAATACAATTATCGATATTACTAGTGTTTGAACAGGTTTTGTGGACTGGGTCTAAACGCAATTTAAGACGTTGCTCCCGGGGGGTTGGCAAGCTGTGGAGGGGAGCTCCAGACGATCTCGAGGGTTTAGGGAAAGGGAGGCAATTTTTTTTAGCTGTAGCGTAATTGTTTGGGGGGTGCTGAACATAGGATTAGCACCATTTGCTCATAGACGCATGTTTAATGGAGGCCTGGGAATTTTGCTGTTGTGGAATTGTGTGTCCCGCTTGATCGACGTGGTGCAAATTTATGAACGCCGCCTCTATATAAATAAAAAAAATTGGAAAGATCATACAATGTCATATAATTGTTTTGTGACGAGATTATCCCCACAATTAAAAGACTGGAAATATTTTTAATAGCACCGTACAGCACGCATGTACGTGCATATAGGACTAAAACATGTATATTATATAGATACAGCAAAAAAACACATTGGAGCCGTGAGAACAACAATGCATGTCTAACAATAATATTAACCGTACTGAGCCATACGTACTTTTAAAAAGATTAAGCAAAACTTCAAACTACACAACTGTGATGCGTATATGGCGAGCAAGATTTCTTCAGACTAAATATCCCCTCTTTCGATGCTACAATCGGGATATGACGGGAGATGGCTGAAGTACTATAGGCCTTGATGTCTCGGTGTTTGTGAGCCACAAGAGTGTTTCTGTTGAGTGTGCAGTCGTACGTCGAATAATCCACTCCCAAGTGCATGACATTTTGGGGTTGAAAGGGGGAATAACTGCACAGTATACTGATTCGGTACATGTACACCGGCCCCTAAATAATAAGGGGAAAAAATTTATTTTTTATCCATACCTTCGATGCATAATTCAGTAAGTTTGAGTATATATAATTTTTTATATAAAATGTTTCTTTCCAATAAAACCGTTTTGCCCCATGCTTGGGGTAAAACGGCCCCTCGCTATTTACTCTAATATTAGGTTTAACCGTTGTAATGATATAAAAACAATGTCTTTTATCCATTATTTATTTAAACCGCCATTAACTACTACTATTATTATCACTCATCGTGAACAGAAACAATCACCACTCTGCATCACTCATCGTGAATTACATTAGACTCATCAGTGTTATGTCCGTCTTCTATTGCTTCTTCAAAGTGCCCGTCATAATACTGATAATATTTGTTGCATTTCTCAGTACCCCCGCTCTTTGTCTTACCCCGGGACATCCCGGTTTCTCCTATAAGCTCTGTCTGTATTATTCGACATTACGATCCCTTTGGCATCTGCATCATCATAGGCCTTAAAATCACTATAATGTTAAACATATTATACTAAAAATTGCATGCAGATACTTCGCGGCAGATACAATAGCCATCTTCAATCGAAACCACTCATCATTAATTATAACATGTCAAAAAATCCAGTTGTCATTAGAAGCAATATTTTCAATCATTATCGTCCTCACTTTGGATTTGCATCATCAAAAACCTTAAAATCATTAACATATTTTATTAACGAATGTTTGCAGATACTCTATTTTCTAATCACCTCTGACTCGCGTTGGGACACACGAAATACGGGATTGCCAATTCTTGCATTCTTGGATGACCCAGACTTCTCGTGGCCGACTGCAACTGAATGGTTCTCCGCACCAAACACGGCCATTCCTCTCTTCCTCGACTTTTCACTTTTTATTTAAAAGATTGTGTATGTATAAATCCGTTTTCATCCATATTCGTCTGCATGGCGGGCAGACGGCCCCGGGACCGTTTCCCCATTCTGGGGCCTCTTAAAAAACCCGGGGTGACTTTTCCCTTCCAAAACCTTTATCGCTCCCATTCAAATTTAAAATCAGAAAAGATGTATGATAATTCGGTCAGTGAGCTTCAAACGGTGGATGTTATCATTTGACCGAGAGTGATTATTAGATCACAGGGTATGCAAAATTTTAAAAAGATTGGTGAACTTACTTTTAATAGGTTTCCTCGGTCGGGAAAGTATTCGCTAGGTAGCAGCATCATGTTCCACTATTCAACGTTAATCTGTGTTCACTCGTTTTGGCAGATAAGACGGGGGGCCGTATTACCCCCAACCCTTTTGCCCCAGGTTACCCTTATATGCGTGCGTGCATGATACTGTATGTGTGGCATTTTTGTGCGTGCGCGCGAGCGTGCGTGCGTGTGATCTATGAAAAACAGAACGTGGGATTATGTGGAGGTAGACGCAGGTTAATTGATATGGTCCCTATATATCACATCACACTCTTGCACGCATTGGTAGCGTGCGTCTTTTGAGCTAGATGCGGGCTCGTTCGTGCGTGTGTACCGGCGTGCGTCGGCATATCATGTCTTCATAATACGTTCCCGTAGCTGCTTTAATCAGCTACAATAGGAGTCGGAACCGGGGACGGTATATATAGAGACGGTACGTGGTATATAGAGACGGTACATGGTATATAGAGACGGTACGTGGTATATAGA
>JAODUO010004608.1:0-11638 GCA_025642075.2 Ridgeia piscesae
GAATTTTTGGCACTGTAACTGTGTATGTATCATCATTTATACGGATGCACATATGAGTAAAAAAGGGATCTCTGGTTGAGTTGGCGCAGTAGCATGTCCTCAGGCTCAGGATTTTCAAACCAATTTACTTGCCTGGCAGATACCGGTACTCAATTGGACACCATCATGCCTGCAGTTAATGCACAAAGACTGTTCATACAAACTTATTCAAACTCAATAATTAACACTGCAGCACAGGATTTGACCCAGGTTCTCTAAGTCCGATGCTTTTGACAGAAATATAACTCTATGAGTCAATACTAATACTGAGCTAAAACTACCAAGCTGTCATAGTGTAGGCTCAGAATCTCAAACACAATCAGTGGTACCTATATGTCAGAAGTTGTTATCCACGTCAGGGTTTAACACTATATTTTCTAGTCACACTCTGTTCAGATGGCACTTTCTATTGGGATTTTACTGTGTAGCGAGCGATTTTATTAAAACTAAGGTGTATTTAACGTGTTTCAACACACACATAATCAGCTATATATCTACTAATTACGGAGCTATGCGATTAAATTTGGTGTTATCTTGTGTGTGCGACTCTGCGTGCATGGGTGTGCATGTTTGCTTGAGTGCATACATGCATGTATGTGTGTGAGCACCAGCTGCATGTATGTGTGTGAGCACCAGCTGCATGTATGCAGCAAATTCTAAATTAATACAATTGATAGAACTGAAATGAAAGTACAAAATATATTAACATTTTAGCTTCATCCGGCAACTGAAATGTCAACAAGATTAAAGTAAGATTGCCACCTAGACAATCCTGTCTAGGTGGACAAGGAAGCTCACTTGCTAATCAACAGTCCGGCTTACTTATCCAAGTGTAACGCTCCCTTTCTGAAGTTTATATTGATTCTATTTTTAAACTAAACATTCATGCTACTAGCACCCACACAATTGGCAGACAATATTATTCCTTTCATTTAGTCCTTTGTAAAAATGAGAAATTTCTCATATTTAGTCTACACTGCTCCTTTACATAAGTAATTTCATATCCTCTGTTAATCATTTCGTCATTTTTAGTGAGGCGTCTACATGTCAGTCAACACATTCTTGAGCTTGTTTAATAATAATAACAATGACTTATTTTGCACCAATATCCTCAAAGATCTAGCTCAGTGGCGCGACAATACCGATGGATTAAGCAAACTTGTAATTGTAAAACAATGCGTGAATCGTCATTGGATAGATGAAGGTGCTAGGAAGCTAATGAGGACAGGCATCACTAAAGGGATTTTAAAGGGGCTTAATTGAAAACATTTGATCAGGGATCCAATAGCTACACAGTAGTTATAAGATCCTTTATTTTATCAGATACACCTCTAACTTAATAAGTACGGCAGTGTCAGCAATAAAACAATATGTTTCTTGCATAGTGATCTAGTCAGCAAATTAATTGGCCAGGAATTTGTATACTATTGTGACGCTAATGAGGAAACCCTTTTAAACATTACATGATCTCGGGCATCCCCTAAATGCAGCTTTTCAGAAACTTCCACCATGGAGACATATGAAAGTGCCATTATAGGAAGGACACATCTGTTTAAGAAAGCATTCTTCCCTGTGCCATTGTAGATGTAAATGCTAGTCTTAATTAAGTAAACTTGAGGAGAAAAAACATACAAAATATTGTCTAATATTGGTTTATTAATTTACTATTTGTTTATTGCTCTTTATGATGCGTTTTATTACATTTCACTTCTGCCATGTTGTCTGATGTGTGGTTTTATTAAATTTTAGTGTATATATTTGGTACAATGTTTTTACTGCTATTTATGATATACTTCACTATACTATTCACTATACAGTAAAATCCCAATAGGTTGTGACCAGAAAAATATAGAGATAAACCTGACATTGATAACAGTTACTAAGATGTAATCACTACTGATTTTATTTTGAAATTCTTGGTGTAGACTATGACAGTTTGTTAGTTTTGTAGGGACCATTGTGATGATTCATAGATTTATATTGTTATCTAAAGCGTCGGACCTGCGTCAAATCCTTTGGCAGTGCCAGTAACTGGCTATGGACACTGGTGGATATTTATGTGTGGACAGTCTTCATGCATTAATTGCAGATGCTTCAATATGGTGTTTAATTGAGCATTAAAAAGTAAAGTGATTTGAGGTGTCCTGAGCCTGAGGACTGCCTACTGTGCTATATGGTCTTACTCAGAATAAGAACTTACTTTTATTATTGCAAAAACATTGCAGATGGGAGAATTTTTAACTTCGAACAGCTTAAACACCATTAATGTTCATTTTGGATAGTTTATAGTGATGACTCTGGAAAAAGGTCAAACAATCAACAATTTACTTACTTCAGTCCAGGATGAAAGTTACTTGTTTCAAATATCACTATCTATTGTTATTGTGAGGTTGACTGTATAAAGACCCCAATGCTACGTCTGCACTATACTGTCAATAGTAATTATATTATAAAATTATAGACAGTGCATTTGCACCGACAGTCGGTCCATTAACGCACGACTATTGCACCGAGAGTCAATTTGGACCAAACCACTATTCCAAAATATGGATGTGAGGTTGTCGCCGCTGCGTGGCCGTAACAACGAGAGCCGATTTGAGTTGTATAAAACGTATTACCCTGACCCTGACCCTAACCATAACCCTGACCCTGACACTAACCCTAAAGTTAAAACTTACCCTAAGCCTAACCCAAATACACACCCCATTTTTGGAATAGTCAAAATCTTCCCTGCACCGTCAAACTGACATAGTACTTAAATTAATCTTTCGACGCCTTTTCAACAGCGTTTGGCGTCGTTTTCTTTGCCACTTTCTAAATTCAGGTATCTCTCATATCAAATTGACTATGCATTTGTTGCACAAACAAATGTAGCGCATTCTGCAATTCGACAAACGTTCTAACAGAATCGCCGACTCTAAACACGTTATCTGACACCAGCAACGACGGCATGCGCATCCCCAAGCTGTAATGCACATGCGTCGAAAAACTGTCGGTGCAATAGTCCTATAACTATTGTACCGACTTTAGGTGAAATATAAACTTCGTATTATATATAATATCTACCCATGGCATAGATTAGAAAGACAAAGTCCATGGTACTCATTTTCGGGGTACTAATACTGCTGAATGATATTCAAAATAAATTTGACATATAAACACTTCGCTACCTTGTCATAAATATAATCAACCGAATACATAATCATAACTGATCTATCCACACAATAAATAAATACGTACTAGATGAATAATTCATAAATATTTAACCGACTTTTTGTTATGAGTACGCACATGGCCCTGTCATATCGCCATATGCCGGTCGTCAACTTTGTCAACAAACGGATTTAATTATTCGTTCAGACTTCCATATGCATACTAGGCCCAGCTGTAAGCTTTCCATAAAAAGGGGAAATGCACATAGTGTTACATAGTATTTACTAATATATAATTACACAATATGTAATCAAATGTTGGGAACTTTATATAATGGCGACATGTTGGTTGTAATATTTAACTAACGGAGAAATCGTAATCTAAGATATATTATTAGTTACGCTAGCCTACTATTCAGTTTAAACTCCATTCACTATTGCCAAAGTATTGACATCGCTTCGCACTGACGAATGACTGTTCGCGTCGCCAGTCTTCACATCATTGTATCGATGGTGCCAGAAGTTGTCGGCCATGTGTCTCTGTATCTTCACCAGGCGCAGACACCGGAGAAAACATAACAGAGCGTACATGGCACGGTGATTAACAATGTTGAAAATAGACGCAATTCTTACACATGCCTTATCCTCATATGCAATGCGATCCACAGGATGGGTCGAGATTACATTAATGAAACAGGTATTTTGGCATTCGGCAAGTAATTCCAAATCGGAAGAGCATTCTCTGATCGAGTCATACTAGGCTAAGCAAGTCTTGTTTTGCTCGCAGTTTTCAAGAAAGGCGACGTTGTCTGCAAACTTGGTGTGGCGCTAGTTCTTCTATTCTTCTAAATTTTCAATTTGCTGATTCTATGATTTCTCTACGCTAGCCATTGTGATGGGTCGTCATACCGTTTTCTATGAATTCATAGATGATATCTCTATGATTCACGTGGTCTATCAGATTTTTTCTACAGAAATTTTACAGCCCTGCAAACAGTGGTTGCCAGATTGATGCGCTATCATAATTCTGCGCCGTAAAATTTCTCATTAGAATTCGTATGGTCTATAGTTTTCTAAGAAATGGCCATACATTATTTTCTAGATCTATATTGGCGCATTAGTCATTTCGATGAAACTAGTTTTCTATCATTAGCGGCAACAAGTTTCATATCACTGAACGTATAGCTTTATATAAACGTAGACAGAATTTCCCGCATCATGGAATCTATAGAAATGATATGGGTTTCTTACGAAGCTGTTACAGGCTGCTAAGATTGTTCTGAAGCAATTCATTCATCTTCTATATTACAAAATCTTGACTAACATGCATAAGTCGTTCTTACTTCTTATGAATCAGTTTGTAACAATGTTCAGGATTACGATTTCAATAGCATCAAGTATACTGTAGTTTTCTTACAAGTATACATTTATGAATACATAGTTTGTTCTTGTGATGGCCTATCGTTTTCATATTGAAACTTGACTGAAATGTCTGCTCTTAGAATTCACGGTCACTAGTTAAAGATATGTAGACAAAACTACCTTCTAGATAATGACGGGAATATAGTATTTCATACGACAAGTTCTAAATATGATCTCAGTAGTTTTCTAGTAGCTTTGAACAACTATTGCTTTTTCTATGGAATATTGCCATGACTCTAATAGGTTTTCTATAGAAACTGACAAAGTTTTCTGCCTATTGATGCATCAGAACTTTGTATTGCTATTGTCTTCTGATCGGTAATTTTTCAAAGTATATGCATGTCGCGACATTCTACCTAGATAAATTCAGGCAGTGCTACGAGAAATGTCTGATTTGTATGGTTGCAATAAGAATGGTCTGAAATCATGATATGGGTTTCTACGTTGTTCTCAGAATGATTAGGAAATATCAGATGTGCATCACGTGAGTTTTCAGATCTATTGCAAACTATTAGGCATTTCATTAGAGTTATGGTTGCCTATTGTAAGCTGCTTCCTATGAACTGTTTTCCAGTCGGATTAGTGCGTCTTGTTTGCATGACGACTATGACGACCATTCTGTAGATTGCTGTGTGGCTTCGTTTTCAATGAATAGATATCTGCTCTAAATGGTTCAGTCTATCATATTTGGTCTAAGGGCTGTCATGGCAGTTCATAATCTTAGCGTATGTTTTGTTTCCACGGCAATCTTTCTAAAATATTGCAGACATTTACCATTGCAGATGTCATGAACTTAGATTCAACCATTCAAGGTATTTTCTCAATGAATTATAGCGTGATTTAGACAAAAATGATGTGATACACCTGTGTGATTTTACAGCGCTATGCGCTTTCATGAATGATTCACAAGTTTTACAGCTATTGGATTTTGCTACAAACCCAATCGATGATTTGTTCGAGTCACTGTCAACATTCAAATTCATAGATTATGGCGTCATATTATTTGAATTATGGAAGATTGTCAACGAGTGATGTTCGCTTAGCCACGGTAACATGGAAATCTCCGAAAGTTTCCTGCTATCGAAATTGAATAGATTTCCTTAATCAATCTATGTTAGAGTGTAAATCAAATTCACCATTTCTAGATTCTATATACTAATCTATTATATCGTAAGAATCTTATTTATTTTACAACTCTTTGAATTACTCTCATATAGAATAATTTCTAGATTAAGAAATCTATGTATCAATATGATACATAAGTTGACAACTTATGAGCAATTCACTTTATCGACTGATAGAAAAGGTCTATAAATTTACTGGTTGCATTACCATTGAATAGTTCTACGAGCCAAGTCATTCATATATGTCTATGAATGTGTTGCAGATGGCTGTCGAAAATATAGCATAACTTGTATTACAAAATTAATATAGGTCAACAATGTTCATGATATATTTATCCATGGTAAACGGTATGTATTCAATTTACCATGCCCTTACATCTATGCAAAGTATGATTGTTCTATAAATTAACATTTGAGATACATGATTTCAGAAATCCCTAATTTATAGAACAGTTGCAGTTTTACAAGAAACAGTGAATACATCGCGTGCACATTCCATAATTGCCATCCCAGCAAGGCCATTGACATTTTATATACTTTATAATTCATTGCGACATAAAAGTCGAAATGTTGAAGCTAAGCTGCCCATGTAAACTGAGAACTGATTTTAAAATGCTATGTTGCCTCAACACAACGTCAGTGTCAATATCCAAAGCAGTCAAGTTTAATCAAATAGTTTGAAAACACTGAAATCCCATGAAGAGCAGCGATATGGCCAATTAATACGAAAACGACCACACAGAAAACCATCTAATGTCGCGTATAGTCTCATGCACAAACACAAGCACCTAAATCTCGACTGAAACAGTATGCATAGGAAGAGTATAGAATATGCGCAACTCCAATGTTATAAGCTTTGTATCAATAGTCGAATACGTGATACATGATTTCCTTCCTTCTAAAATAGCTAGAAATGTTCTGTGGAATTTCAGTACAATATAATTTGACAAGCCTGTATAAATCACAATTCGCATCGTTTTATTAGTTACAGAACTGGCATCATATTTATGAAAGATTCAGTGACATATAAGAACGCTAATTGCTTCTGAAACTAAGGTCTTAATGGCATGCATGAGCACTACATTCTATCATAATAGCAAACTATAGACCATTAAATATAGAAATAAATCAATATTGTTCAAGATATCGTTAGACAACTAGGATGATATACCTAATTCGTATAGATATGTCGCATGTTTCTCGCGTGATGTTCGATCAGACAACTGGTCGTGTTCCTTACATTGACTCATAGGTTTGAAACAGAGCATGCTTGCATATTGCTAAAATATTGACTGAAACCACAAAGCAACCTTTGAACATGCATGCAACACTTAGTGCATTGGTGTTCGTAAAATTTACAGCATCTAGTGTTTATATAAAAATATATGGTGTCACAAGTGATGCAGTCTGTGAACGATAACGCTGAAAATCGATGCAAGAACTGGGCTAGCCAATTCGCCACTCACGTCATGTACGTCATTAGTGGATAAAATGAATTTCAGAAACACAAGCATCCTGCACATATCGTTGGGACATTCTCAAAGTTATAGACAGTCGAAAACATGCAAGTTTCACAACATGCATGTTGCCCTAAAGTAGAACACATAGTTATAAATTATCTGACATCTTTATTTGCAACGATAGATAAATGGAACATAAACTACAATGTGTGAAGGCAAGTTGACCTGGAATTGAAACTATAACAGCATATCATTTACGAAAATTGCCGTCAGACATCGAAACAACTTATGTCCATACAGTAGAATTCATCCAGATGGCCATGGTCCACCAACTGAAGCAACCAAATAGGAAAACCTGAATAGTTTTCCAAGAGAATATTACAGTTATATGAACTAATCGTAAGACCACTGACATTGCAGATACTGACAAATAGTCGAATGTGCGCATCATAGTTCATATGGACCTTACAGATGCCAACAATACACTACTCCAATCTCATACTTGAAAGCTATAGATTGATATAGAAGAGTTAAAAGCGCCAACCTCCAATTGTGCCTAGATCAACGGGTCGCATCTTGAAATCTGACGCACTAGAAACTGATAACAGCTGGTTTACCGTTCTTGTCATGAATCAACGTAGAACCTCTTCCGAGTTTCGAGCGCAATATTACTGTGCCGAATGCCGACAAGAGATACCTTCATTAATGTAATCTCGACCGCATCGCGTGGGATTTACGCATTAACGCCATAGGTGAAGGGATGTAGCATGTGTAGAATTGCTCTACTGTTTCAACATTGATTAATCACCGTGAACAATTGTAACGCTCTTTTATGATATTCCAACAGGTGTCTGCGCCTTTGAAGATACATGACACATGGCGACAACTTCTGACCAAACGTGACAGCCATGATTGAAGCTGCGACGCAATAGTCATTGTCAGTGCGAAGCGATGCAATACTTTGGCAATAGTGAATGATTAATAAACTGAAAGTAGGCTAGCTAACTAGTAATATATCTTAGATTACGATTTTCCGTTGTTAAATATTGACAACGCAACATGTTCGCTCATTGATATATAAGTTCCCAACATTTGATTACATATTGTGTAATTATATATTGAGCTAAATACATGTAAAGCTATGTGCATTTCGCACCTTTTTATGGAAAAGCTGTACAGCTGGGCCTATATGCATATGGAAGTCTGAACGAGCAAATTAAATCCGTTTCTTGACAAAGTTGACGTACGGCATATGGCGATGTGAATAGAGCCATGCGCGTACTCATAACAAAAACGTCGAGGGCGCATTGCAAATGTGGTCTATTTATGAATTATTCATCTAGTACGTATTTATTTATTGTGTGGATAGATCAGTTATGATTATGTATTCGGTTGATTATATTTTGAAAGGTAGCGAAGTGTTTATATGTCAAATTTATTTGAATATCATTCAGCAGTATTAATACCCCGAAAATGAGTACCATGGACTTTGTCTTTCTAATCTATGCCATGGGTAGATATTATATATAATACGAAGTTTATATTTCACCTAAAGTCGGTACAATAGTTATGGGACTATTGCACCGACAGTTTTTCGACGCATGTGCATTACAGCTTGGGGATGCGCATGCCGTCGTTGCTGGTGTCAGATAACGTGTTTAGAGTCGGCGATTCTGTTAGAACGTTTGTCGAATTGCAGAATGCGCTACATTTGTTTGTGCAACAAATGCATAGTCAATTTGATATGAGAGATACCTGAATTTAGAAAGTGGCAAAGAAAACGACGCCAAACGCTGTTGAAAAGGCGTCGAAAGATTAATTTAAGTACTATGTCAGTTTGACGGTGCAGGGAAGATTTTGACTATTCCAAAAATGGGGTGTGTATTTGGGTTAGGTTTAGGGTAAGTTTTAACTTTAGGGTTAGTGTCAGGGTCAGGGTTATGGTTAGGGTCAGGGTCAGGGTAATACGTTTTATACAACTCAAATCGGGCTCTCATTGTTACGGCCACGCAGCGGCGACAACCTCACATCCAAATTTTGGAATAGTGGTTTGGTCCAAATTGACTCTCGGTGCAATAGTCGTGCGTTAATGGACCGACTGTCGGTGCAAATGCACTGTCTATAATTTTATAATATAATTACTATTGACAGTATAGTGCAGACGTAGCATTGGGGTCTCTATACAGTCAACCTCACAATAACAATAGATGTATTTGATATTTGAAACAAGTAACTTTCATCCTGGACTGAAGTAAGTAAATTGTTGATTGTTTGACATTTCTTCCAGAGTCATCACTATAAACTATCCAAAATTAACATTAATGGTGTTTAAGCTGTTCGAAGTTAAAAATTCTCCCGTCTGCAATATTTTTGCAATAATAAAAGTAAGTTCTTATTCTGAGTAAGACCATATAGCACAGTAGGCAGTCTTCAGCCTCAGGACACCTCAAATCACTTTACTTCTTAATGCTCAATTAAACACCATATTGAAGCATCCAAACATGCTGCAATTAATGCATGAAGACTGTCCACACATAAATATCCACCAGTGTCCATAGCCAGTTACTGGCACTGCCAAAGGATTTGACGCAGGTCCGACGCTTTAGATAACAATATAAATCTATGAATCATCACAATGGTCCCTACAAAACTAACAAACTGTCATAGTCTACACCAAGAATTTCAAAATAAAACCAGTAGTGATTACATCTTAGTAACTGTTATCAATGTCAGGTTTATCTCTATATTTTTCTGGTCACAACCTATTGGGATTTTACTGTATAGTGAATAGTATAGTGAAGTATATCATAAATAGCAGTAAAAACATTGTACCAAATATATACACTAAAATTTAATAAAACCACACATCAGACAACATGGCAGAAGTGAAATGTAATAAAACGCATCATAAAGAGCAATAAATAAATAGTAAATTAATAAACCAATATTAGACAATATTTTGTATGTTTTTCCCTCAAGTTTACTTAATTAAGACTAGCATTTACATCTACAATGGCACAGGGAAGAATGCTTTCTTAAACAGATGTGTCCTTCCTATAATGGCACTTTCATATGTCTCCATGGTGGAAGTTTCTGAAAAGCTGCATTTAGGGGATGCCCCAGATCATGTAATGTTTGAAAGGGTTTCCTCATTAGCGTCACAATAGTATACAAATTCCTGGCCAATTAATTTGCTGACTAGATCACTATGCAAGAAACATATTGTTTTATTGCCGACACTGCCGTACTTATTAAGTTAGAGGTGTATCTGATAAAATAAAGGATCTTATAACTACTGTGTAGCTATTGGATCCCTGATCAAATGTTTTCAATTAAGCCCCTTTAAAATCCCTTTAGTGATGCCTGTCCTCATTAGCTTCCTAGCACCTTCATCTATCCAATGACGATTCACGCATTGTTTTACAATTACAAGTTTGCTTAATCCATCGGTATTGTCGCGCCACTGAGCTAGATCTTTCAGGATATTGGTGCAAAATAAGTCATTGTTATTATTATTAAACAAGCTCAAGAATGTGTTGACTGACATGTAGACGCCTCACTAAAAATGACGAAATGATTAACAGAGGATATGAAATTACTTATGTAAAGGAGCAGTGTAGACTAAATATGAGAAATTTCTCATTTTTACAAAGGACTAAATGAAAGGAATAATATTGTCTGCCAATTGTGTGGGTGCTAGTAGCATGAATGTTTAGTTTAAAAATAGAATCAATATAAACTTCAGAAAGGGAGCGTTACACTTTGATAAGTAAGCCGGACTGTTGATTAGCAAGTGAGCTTCCTTGTCCACCTTAGACAGGATTGTCTAGGTGGCAATCTTACTTTAATCTTGTTGACATTTCAGTTGCCGGATGAAGCTAAAATGTTAATATATTTTGTACTTTCATTTCAGTTCTATCAATTGTATTAATTTAGAATTTGCTGCATACATGCAGCTGGTGCTCCACACATATACATGCATGTATGCACTCAAGCAAACATGCACACCCATGCACGCAGAGTCGCACACACAAGATAACACCAAATTTAATCGCATAGCTCCGTAATTAGTAGATATATAGCTGATTATGTGTGTGTTGAAACACGTTAAATACACCTTAGTTTTAATAAAATCGCTCGCTACACAGTAAAATCCCAATAGAAAGTGCCATCTGAACAGAGTGTGACTAGAAAATATAGTGTTAAACCCTGACGTGGATAACAACTTCTGACATATAGGTACCACTGATTGTTTTTGAGATTCTGAGCCTACACTATGACAGCTTGGTAGTTTTAGCTCAGTATTAGTATTGACTCATAGAGTTATATTTCTGTCAAAAGCATCGGACTTAGAGAACCTGGGTCAAATCCTGTGCTGCAGTGTTAATTATTGAGTACCTGATTGGTGGATATTTTTGTATGAACAGTCTTTGGCATTGCA
>JAODUO010004609.1:0-11440 GCA_025642075.2 Ridgeia piscesae
GGGGGGGGGGGGGGGGGGGGGGGGGGGGGGGGGGGGGGGGGGGGGGGGGGGGGGGGGGGGGGGGGGGGGGGGGGGGGGGGGGGGGGGGGGGGGGGGGGGGGGGGGGGGGGGGGGGGGGGGGGGGGGGGGGGGGGGGGGGGGGGGGGGGGGGGGGGGTTTTTTTTTTTTTTTTTTTTTTTTTTTTTTTTTTTTTTTTTTTTTTTTTTTTTTTTTTTTTTTTTTTTTTTTTTTTTTTTTTTTTTTTTTTTTTTTTTTTTTTTTTTTTTTTTTTTTTTTTTTTTTTTTTTTTTTTTTTTTTTTTTTTTTTTTTTTTTTTTTTTTTTTTTTTTTTTTTTTTTTTTTTTTTTTTTTTTTTTTTTTTTTTTTTTTTTTTTTTTTTTTTTTTTTTTTTTTTTTTTTTTTTCGTCTCAACAAATAATAGCACAATTCGGAAAACTTATACATGCCTTATAAAAAACATGATACACGAAAAGAACACCTTTCATGTTTTGCAAGAAATTGCTGCGTAAACTGGTGAAAATTTCACCATGTTCATGTTGGGGCCTAGACAATATGTAGGGGCTGTTTTGAATTCTGGACCGCAATTTGTTTAAGCTTGTCTGTATAATTTGTGGGTACAATGTAATGATCTATGGTTCTTCAAGTAATTTTTTTAAAAATGGGTTTTAAAAAATTTTTAAAATTTAAAAACTATTTTTCCCCCAATACCCTCCCCATTTTTTCAAAAACACCTTAAAACCCGTACGTAAAAAATTTTTAATTTTGCATTAAACAATAACACTTATAGAATACTGCTGGGCTGTTACAATAAAAGGGGACTTTGATATATTATCAAAGTACCTTATGTAACAAGTCAAGCAAATATTCTTTATGATAATTTTTTATTGATCAAATGCCAAAAATTTCAATTACCAAAAGTCAGAGAAATTCTGCCAATGAAACATGGAGGGAAAAAGATTTTAAGGTAGGGTTTGGAGTATGGAGGTAGGGCAACAAGGGTTTTAAAGGGCCAGTTTGGGACCCCTTTTGAAAAAGGCGATTACGAATGAATTCTAAGATCTTACTTTAGACAAAACATTACAAAAAGTGTTTAAAACAGTTTCATGCCCGAAAAATTAAACCCAGCCCCCACATTTTGTTGGACCCAATGATGTAACGTAGGGAATTTACAAATTTTAGCCGAACTTTTTGCAAAAACCAATGCATCAAATTGGTGTTTACTGTTTACAGCTGTAGTCATGTTTATTTTAAGTAGCATTGTAGTAACCGTAAAATTTTCCAGGAACTTGTGCTATTATTTGTAATGAGTACGCAATGTCTAAGTTGAATTGTTCTTTTTCATACAACATTAGTAACGGTGTCATTTTTATAAAAGCAAATTAAGCATTGTTATAGTTAACTATATAAATGCAAAATAAGCATTGTTAATGTTCGTTTTATTTGGAAAATATATTAGAAAGCTCATCTGGAAATCTTATTTTTATTATGGTCAAAACCCCGCCCATTTTGGATGGGTAAAAACGAATATGGACGGGTACAAATATGGTGGAGGGGGGTGGGGGAAAAAAGGGGGGGTAAAAAAAATGAAGGGGAAGGGCCCAAGAAAAAAAAAAGGTCTTTCCAAAAAACCAAAAAAGTTTTATTTGTTTAAAGTTAAAATTGCAATGCACCCATATAGTGAACTTCCTCTCATTTCATTGTGAATTATTATTTACATGAGGGTTTGCACATTTTTGACAGAACAATTTCTTCTGAAACCATGGTTTCTACCATTTCATCAGGCATACACTTTTTATATTAAAATTTCCCAAAGAAACCAGGTTATTAAAAAAAAATTTCCTAAAAAGTATAACCTTATTTGATCACGGAGACAGTATTTGTAATTATAAGTACTAATTGTTTTTTATTATAAGCAATAAATTAACTAATGTAAATTAGTAACAAGGCACTATTACAACTACAACTTCCTGTCTTTGTAACAAACTAACAACACAGCTTCACTTGGCAGTTATCTGTTCAACAGAGACATGTGATACAAGTGAACCATTAGTAATGGTACAATTTGAGTACATGGAACATTACAGAGGACTCTAATGGTCTGAAATGGAAGCAGGGAACAGTTAAGAAGCCAACTAAAGCTAATTCTAACAGAACACTGCTACTGGCCAGACTGACTAGTTATAGGCAGAGTAGACCCTCTTACAGGTCTTTGCAAGGTATTATTCCACTGGCCAACATCAAAGAAGACTTCCACTATCTCTTGTAGTACATATGGCTAGGTTGGTTGGCTGTTAGACACACGCACTGGTGTGTGATAACAGTGACAGATCTGGCTTCACTGTGATAGGTTAAAACAACACAAAAATATCAAAGACAGCATCAGTCAGGTTCAGCAGTGATTATTTATTAAGTTACAATCTGAGTAACTGAATAAGCTGTTCTATAGTTATGAGTGAGCAGCTAGATGATAACAGTACTGGCTTGGCTTGTTTTTTATCACTGTCAAAAGTTTTATATTACAAATTTTCCAATGTGAAATTACACTCTTTTTTATGCAATCTTGAATAAATAATAATTTTAATTTAGCTTTTTATTTTACATATCACAGGTTATATGAAAAAGGCTTAAATTTTGACATTGCTTAATCAGAAATTACTTTCTGACTGTCAGAAACTAATCACTCCCACACTTGTATATAGTTATACAAGATTTCAGTGGGTCATTATTCGAAGAAAATATGCCTTTTGGGAAAAGAAGTTTGCTTTCCGAAACAAAAATTCAATAGCTGTCTTTTATTCAGAAATGGAATATTGAAACATAAAATCAATGGCCCCAAATTTGGCAGTGGAAATGTGGAGTGATGGTACTTACAATTTGTGTACTTTGTTTTGATTTGTTGGTGGGCCAATACCTTTCTAATTTTACTGATCCCTGGGCCACTGGATAATTTGTATAATGTCGAGGAAGGGATGCCACAAAACAAAATAACCTCCATCTAATAAAAATACTACATTCAAGCATATAACTACATTAATAAATTTATTTAAGCTGAAAATTATCAAACGATATCATGTCAGCAAAATGTTGTGAATGAACAAAATGAAGATAATTTGTCACATAAAAGTAAGCACAGGTCCAATGAACGGAAGGTAAACACCAACTGAATACAATGTACATCATTTTGGAGTGCAGAAACACTTAGTTCAACTGTACAGTAATTACAGGTACCAAGTACAGATATCCCCGGTTTTGGGGCCTTAAAAACATTTAAATTTAAAAAAAAATTTTTTTCAAAAAATTTTTAAGTAAAAAAATTTGGTTTAAAAAAATTTGAAACAAAGGGAATTTTTGCACCCTTTTTTTAAAAAAATTGATTACATTTTTAATGATATTTTTCTTTTCAAAAAACACTATTTTTTTAAGTATTTTCAAAAATTCAATTTATGGTTTTAAATTTTTTTAGCCACACCAACATTATAAACAAACTTGTTTCATAATGCTTGGTGGTAAATGCATGCAATGGTTTTGTCGAAAATGAATTATTTAGCACCTACCTTCACTTGTGTTGTTTACAAAAATTTTAATTTAAGGGATCCCGGGTTTTTTTTAAGGCATATAACAAAATTTCTCCTGTCATTGTTGTTAAATTACTACAATACAGCCACAGACTTAGAGTAGGCAGTAGCTACTGGCTATCAAAGAAAAAACCCGACTCGCCGGTCAGTAAGCAGGGCTCGTGTTGTTACGCCCATATTCAAATGATCCAGGATCGGCTGATGCTGCTGGGGTCGAATAAGCAGCCGGTAGCACGACGGAAAGTAACGCATGAGCGGTCCACGTGACGGCTGTGTAACTATCATCAAAGCCAATCGCAGCCCGAAAATCTGAACCGTAGCAACAAAACTGCAAAACACCGGGCTGGATCGAGGGGCGTGATATAACCATGCTCAAAACCGGTTTTAATAATAATAGACGCGGAACATTTTCCGTCATAATCTACAGTACATTATCATACACACACTCCAACCCAACACACAGCATCATAACAACATCCGCGGACGAAAACGACATAAACATACATATTCACTTCTGGCTCCAGGATTTGGCCGAGGCTGGGACGTGGAGACAGCGGTGTGTTACGTGATTTTCTAGAACTCCACGGGAACTTACCGCTTAATATCGACGTTTAAATTAGGGACCAAACCGGTTGCCCGGAAATCATTTAATTTCGCCTATCCATGGCGACATACATGGGCTGATGTGCTCAAAACGTGATTGGTCAATAGAGACCGCCGCCACCTGCTGGGGATTTCTGTAACAAGTCGTGATCACGGTGAACCATGCGGTAAACGTACAGCACCTAATGACTTCACCTAATGAGTCAAGGAGAAATGACAAATGTTTGCCAATATCGCGATATCAACTCGATCCTGTTTGGTGGAATACGGATGGCGTATCTTGTTCGCCAAATATTTTAAAACAAAAAGCAAGTTCAAAATTTATTTTTTTGTTTACTTGAAATTTTGTTTTAAAATTTGAAATTTTTAAAACCCATAAAATAAACAAAACCCTTTTTGGGTTTTAAAAAAAAATGAACCCAAGTTTTTTGGGAAAATAATTTTTGGGTTGGGCACCAAAAAAAGTAGCCCTTTTTTTTTAGGTTTGGGCCAAAGGTATACCAAGTATTTTATTTGTTTGTTTCTTTTAGTATTTTTGCTACAATTATAAAAACACATTACCACGCGAGTACAAATTCACATTGGTGTAACTTTTTACACAGAGGATACGCTTTGTCCCACGCTACAGGGCTACTCTGGTGCAACAAGGATTATTTTCATACTGATTCATGCTTTATCATGGTTTTGTTATGATGTAACTATATATATCATATTTTAAAAGCATTTACAGAGTAAACAAACATCGTAGGACCTAGTCCTAGCTGAACAACGTAGAATGATAGTGATAGTGTGGTTATACCCCACTTTAATTCCCTTATTCACAATCGACTTGCGTTTTGTATAAATATTTGGCGAACAAGATACGCCATCCGTATTCCACCAAACAGGATCGAGTTGATATCGCGATATTGGCAAACATTTGTCATTTCTCCTTGACTCATTAGGTGAAGTCATTAGGTGCTGTACGTTTACCGCATGGTTCACCGTGATCACGACTTGTTACAGAAATCCCCAGCAGGTGGCGGCGGTCTCTATTGACCAATCACGTTTTGAGCACATCAGCCCATGTATGTCGCCATGGATAGGCGAAATTAAATGTTTACCTATGAATAACAAGCTTACTGGCAATTTCATGGCAGATCCGACTGCGACTTGAGTACATAGTAAATCCGATCGGCAACCGGTTGTCCTAATACGTCGATATTAAGCGGTAAGTTCCCGTGGAGTTCTAGAAAATCACGTAACACACCGCTGTCTCCACGTCCCAGCCTCGGCCAAATCCTGGAGCCAGAAGTGAATATGTATGTTTATGTCGTTTTCGTCCGCGGATGTTGTTATGATGCTGTGTGTTGGGTTGGAGTGTGTGTATGATAATGTACTGTAGATTATGACGGAAAATGTTCCGCGTCTATTATTATTAAAACCGGTTTTGAGCATGGTTATATCACGCCCCTCGATCCAGCCCGGTGTTTTGCAGTTTTGTTGCTACGGTTCAGATTTTCGGGCTGCGATTGGCTTTGATGATAGTTACACAGCCGTCACGTGGACCGCTCATGCGTTACTTTCCGTCGTGCTACCGGCTGCTTATTCGACCCCAGCAGCATCAGCCGATCCTGGATCATTTGAATATGGGCGTAACAACACGAGCCCTGCTTACTGACCGGCGAGTCGGGTTTTTTCTTTGATAGCCAGTAGCTACTGCCTACTCTAAGTCTGTGGCTGTATTGTAGTAATTTAACAACAATGACAGGAGAAATTTTGTTATATGCCTTAAACGAAAAATAGCTTTTCTGTGACAGATGACACATGTGATATGTGAAAATTTTGTATTGGAGGTGTGAAAGTAAAAGCAGGTTGTAATTACATTGGGACATATCCTCATGCAAAGGTTAATTGGACACCTGAGCAGGGATCCCTATAAATTACAGAGATCTCAGTCAACAACACAAGTGAAGGTAGGTGCTAAATAATTCATTTTCGACAAAACCATTGCATGCATTTACCACCAAGCATTATGAAACAAGTTTGTTTATAATGTTGGTGTGGCTAAAAATTAGACCATGATTGATATTATGCTATACTCATAGTGTATTGACATGACAGTATGCATTAGCAGTGCTAATCAGTGTTAACAGTGCTAATTCCTTGTTTCACAAGACTAAACATATAAACTACTTACAAAATGAAAATATTCTATAACTTAATATGTTTTTAAGGCAAACACCAGAAGCACGTGTTTCTAAAACTTCGAACTGTTTCATTTATGTATTTTATGAATGCTGCAAATTAATTTCCATTCTGGGTAATAAGTTTTATTGTAAATATAATTATGTTGTATTGTATAATTTAAATGCTGACTGGCTATCCATGGCCCAGGTAGACTCAAGTGGCTTTGCATATCTGTACTTGGTACCTGTAATTACTGTACAGTTGAACTAAGTGTTTCTGCACTCCAAAATGATGTACATTGTATTCAGTTGGTGTTTACCTTCCGTTCATTGGACCTGTGCTTACTTTTATGTGACAAATTATCTTCATTTTGTTCATTCACAACATTTTGCTGACATGATATCGTTTGATAATTTTCAGCTTAAATAAATTTATTAATGTAGTTATATGCTTGAATGTAGTATTTTTATTAGATGGAGGTTATTTTGTTTTGTGGCATCCCTTCCTCGACATTATACAAATTATCCAGTGGCCCAGGGATCAGTAAAATTAGAAAGGTATTGGCCCACCAACAAATCAAAACAAAGTACACAAATTGTAAGTACCATCACTCCACATTTCCACTGCCAAATTTGGGGCCATTGATTTTATGTTTCAATATTCCATTTCTGAATAAAAGACAGCTATTGAATTTTTGTTTCGGAAAGCAAACTTCTTTTCCCAAAAGGCATATTTTCTTCGAATAATGACCCACTGAAATCTTGTATAACTATATACAAGTGTGGGAGTGATTAGTTTCTGACAGTCAGAAAGTAATTTCTGATTAAGCAATGTCAAAATTTAAGCCTTTTTCATATAACCTGTGATATGTAAAATAAAAAGCTAAATTAAAATTATTATTTATTCAAGATTGCATAAAAAAGAGTGTAATTTCACATTGGAAAATTTGTAATATAAAACTTTTGACAGTGATAAAAAACAAGCCAAGCCAGTACTGTTATCATCTAGCTGCTCACTCATAACTATAGAACAGCTTATTCAGTTACTCAGATTGTAACTTAATAAATAATCACTGCTGAACCTGACTGATGCTGTCTTTGATATTTTTGTGTTGTTTTAACCTATCACAGTGAAGCCAGATCTGTCACTGTTATCACACACCAGTGCGTGTGTCTAACAGCCAACCAACCTAGCCATATGTACTACAAGAGATAGTGGAAGTCTTCTTTGATGTTGGCCAGTGGAATAATACCTTGCAAAGACCTGTAAGAGGGTCTACTCTGCCTATAACTAGTCAGTCTGGCCAGTAGCAGTGTTCTGTTAGAATTAGCTTTAGTTGGCTTCTTAACTGTTCCCTGCTTCCATTTCAGACCATTAGAGTCCTCTGTAATGTTCCATGTACTCAAATTGTACCATTACTAATGGTTCACTTGTATCACATGTCTCTGTTGAACAGATAACTGCCAAGTGAAGCTGTGTTGTTAGTTTGTTACAAAGACAGGAAGTTGTAGTTGTAATAGTGCCTTGTTACTAATTTACATTAGTTAATTTATTGCTTATAATAAAAAACAATTTTATCCCCAATTCCTCCCCTTGGGCCAAGTAAAGGGCCAAATCCTCGATAGGGCTTAAAAAAATCGGAAGAATTTTTAAAAAAAAGGCATTTCCCAAAATGCAAAATCCTAACTTAAAAGTTTAATTTATCCCCGGCAGATTTCAAAAAACAATTCAATTTCTTCAACCTGTGAATTAAAAAGGGTTATAAAAATAATTATCCCGGATCATTAAAAGTTGGGGAATACAATATAAGGGGAATTAAATTTAAAAGAAAACAAGCCAGGGCTTTATAAACCCCCTTGAAATTTTCTTTGGGGTGAAAAATTTCCCCCTAAAGGGTTTTAAAAAAATGGGGGGAAAAAAAAATGAAAGGGCAAAAAAATTTTAAACCTTTTTGGGCCAATGGGAAAAAGTTCAATGTGGTTTTTTATTTTCCAAAAAAAAAAAATTTTAAACCTTAAATTAAATTCCCCCCTTTTTTTGAAATTTTTTTTTCTAAACTTTTGTTCCCCTCATTTCAATGAGTTTTTTTTCAACCTTTAAATTTGGTTTTTGATCAATGTTGTTGCCCCTTTGCCAAAAATGGTTTAGTTTTAAAAGACAAAAATTTTTTTTTTTTGTTTTTAAAAAAGTTTATTTTTAAAAAAAATACTAACAACTGTCCTGAAAAAGTTTAATTTTAGATTTTCAATAACCTTTCTTGGGAATTAAATAAAAGGTTCTTTTTATAATTACAAGGGTGAAAATTGGGTGTAAAATGTCAACTAAGTATTTTTCACTGATAAGGTTTTTTATTTATGTCAATGCCCCTTTTAAAAAAAAAAATACAAGGTTAAAGTGTCATATCATGGATAAAAAGTTTATGGAGGGAATTAAATATTGGGAGGGCAAGGGTTTAGGCAAGGAGGGGTTTTGGTCAGTTTCAACTTTTAAAAAAGGGTGTTACTTTAATGGACCAAAACATTACATTTACCACCAAAAATAACAACAATCAGTTAAAACTTTCGGGGCCAAAAATTACCAACACCACCTCACCTTTTTTCGGCCCCAATGTTTAACAATGAAATTTTACAAATTTTGCCAGAACTTTCTTAAATCCAAATAAAGGGACTTTTTTATGGTTATTTTATTTATAATAGTTTTAAAATAAAATTTTAAATTTGCTTTATTTTAATGAACCTTCTAAGTTGAATTTTTTTTCCCTCAACTTAGAAGGTTCATTTTTATAAAAGCAAATTGATTTTTTGTTAAATAATAAAAAAAAATAACATTTTTAAGCTTTTAGGAAAAAATTGAAATATTTGAAAATTTTTTTAAATCCCCCGCATTTAAAAAAAAAGGGGGGTTTCAAATAGTGGATGGGTTGGTGAATTGCGGAGACAACTGGTTAATGATGCTTAAAGTGGTGGAAAATGTAATGTCTTTGAAGTCCATTAATATCACTTTTTAGAACATTCCAAATTTCCAAAACCTCTTGAACTCAAAATTTTTTCCTCAAATGTTCCTCTAGCCACATATAACAATTTACCCTATTTTCATTAAAGCATTAATCCTTTTTGTTTCATTTATTGAAAATTTTATTATGAAATGCAAAAATTTTGACAGGGAAAAATTTTTTTCTTAAACCCTTGGGGTTTTACCTAAAGGTCACTTTAAAAAAATTTCAAAGAAAACCTTTTTTTGAAATCCAAAAGTATTCTTAATTTTTAAAAGAAAGATTAAAAATTTTAAAAATGTTTTTTTTACAATTTTAATAATGATTTTGAAAAAAGGTACACTTTGTCTTTGGGAAAAAAAAACTAAAAAAGCTTTCGGGTTTTTTTGGTATCCAACCCCTGTTTAAAAGGAAAACATGAAGGACAAATTTTATCTTGGAAATTACCGGACTTAATGCCCAAAGAACCAAATTAAGAACCAACATAAACCAATTTAACAGAACATCTATGGCAGGGTGAATTATTGGCCCGGTAACCCTTTTTGGGGCTTTAAGGTTTTTTACCATTTTCCAACTTTAAAGTTCCATATCTTTGGATACAACCCTGTGCCCCTTTTTTTCCACTTTGGATAACAAAAAATCATGGTTTGGAAGTTTTTCCCATTTTTTCACATCTACCGTCCATATTCTTTTTAGTCAAATGAGGGGACGGGTCTTCATAAATTTTGAGAGCACAGTGGTAGGGGGGGCTTGGCTTGTTTTTAAGAAAAGGTTTTAATCAATTCTGGTTAACCTTTTTTTTAATTTGTAAATTTTTTAAAGCTTTTTATTTTACTATACGGTTATTGAAAAAATTTTTTTAAGGGTTTTAAAAACCCTTTTTTTTTTATTAAAGAAAGGATTGAAAAAATCCCCAAAAAAAAAATTGAAAACCAAAATAAGGATTTTAAAAATTTTTTTTTAAAAATTTAAAATTTTAAAAAATTTAAAATTTTTAAATTTGTTGGAAAAATTAAAAAATTATTAAAAATTTTACGACATTTATAAATTTAACATTGGGTTTTTTGGGAAAAAATAAAATTAAATTTTTAAAGGGAAAATTAAAAAAAAAAATTTTTTAAAAAACAGAAACCTTTTAAATTTTCGTTAGGGTTTTTTCAAAATTTTTATTTTTAAAAAAATTTTTTTAAAAATTAATTTTTTTTTTTAAAAAAAAGGGGTTTGGGGGACTGGTGTAACGTTTGGCCGTTTAAATTTTAAATTGGAAAATTTTGCTAAAAATGTGAAATTTTTTACCTTCGTTTTTAAAATTCTTTTTAAAAATTTTTTTGTTTCATTTTTTTTCAATTTTTTAAAAAATTTTTTTAAATTTTTTTTTTAAGGTTTTAAAAATTTTTTGGGGGGTTTTTTGGGGCCTCGAAAAAAAAATTTCCCCTTGGGGGTTTAAAAAAAAAGGGGTTTTTCCCCAAAAAATACCCTTTTAAAAAAAATCCCCCCAAAAATTTTGTTTTTTTAAAGGTTTTTTCAAAATTGAAAAAAATTTTTAATTGGGGTTTTAAAATTTTTTTTAAAAAATTTTTTGGGAAAAACCCAATTTTTAAAAAATTTGGGGGTGGTTTTTTTTTAAAAAAAAGAAAATTTTTAAAAATCCCAAAAAATTTTCCCTTTTTAAAAAAATAAAAAAAAAATTATACGTTTTAAAAAATTTTTTTAAAAAATGAAATTTTTTAAAAAATAAGGGATAAAAAAGGCCCCAACTACATTACCTTAACAAAAAATTTTTTTGAAATTAAAATACCGTAAATTAAACCCTTATTTATTTGGGTTTATACCCTAAAAAATTTACTTTTAAACCATTTTTAAAAAAACATTGGATTTTAAATAAACTTAATTATGTTTCCCTTGACTTTAAATGTTATTTAAATTTAATTCCAAATTTTTTTAAATTAACTTGAAAAGGAACCAACAGGGGGCAAAACAGGTAAGGGGTTTTAAAAATTATTTTAATTATATAAAATGGGCATGATCCACCCTAAAAATTTAAAAATGTTTGAAATTTTAAGAAGAATTTTTAAATACCTTATTATTTTTGACATTAGTA
>JAODUO010004611.1:0-10413 GCA_025642075.2 Ridgeia piscesae
TAAACAAATTAATAAAGACCTTCACAACTATCAAATAAACAAACAACAACAGTTGCCCCCGTCACGTGTCAAACAATATCTGAAGAGGGGTTTTTTTTGTTGCATGGTAATTTTTTTAAAATCCAATTTTTAAATAAAAAATGTATATTTGTCAGAGCGGGCCCCAAAAAGCCCTTTTTGGAAAATTTTGTTTGGGTCGACAGTGTTAAATGTAACTTTTTCGGCCCCCCCAAAAATGAAACAAATAAAACACAAAGTGTCAACCACATCGGGTTTTTGTCCCGCATGGGGGTCGACACATTGATGGGCAGGAAACACGAACCTTTTTAAAAATTTGCTTTGGCAAAAGGGGCCCAAAGTTTTCGGGGTTTTGGGAAGGTGTTTTTAATCGGGAATATTCCCTTGTTTGGGAAATCCCGGGGGAGGGGGTAGCATCTTTGAAACCCCCCCTTGAAGATTAGGGTAAGTTTTTAACAATCCGGGGGTTTGGGGGGAAAAATAGGGGGAAGGGAGACATGAGTTTTTACGAGAAATAAAACACTGGTTTAATTACGTTTCCCGTCCCAGAAGCCCGTCCTTTGGCACATTGACGGGACATCGAGGGAGTCCACGTCTGACGGGCTCGGGGGGCATTGTTTTCCCCCCAATTTAATTTTCCCCCTTTATTTGATTTTCTCAAGGGGTCTCAAATGCCGCTTTTTGTTTATTTTAAAATTTGAAACAAATAAATTATAAACATCACTTAGACTTTTAGGGTCCAACTAACTACTATAAATATTCCGTAACTTTTAACATTCTCATTGACCTGGTCACGTGGTAAATAAAAGCCACGTTTAAACCACACTTAAAACGATGTAATAATGTAACAATTTGCCGCAGTATAAAATTATTTTAGTGAACAAATCGACGCCGACTTTTTGGCAAAATGCCAACAGCAAAAGCGCATTGACCTTGACTTGTTGCAGATGTTGGGGGTTAATTGTGGGGTAGATCAGGGTTGTTTACTGTGTTACTTGGTCTTGGCGGGGTGAGTGACTGTGTGACGTCATCACTCCTGTCTCTGTCCTTACAGGTTGACCACGGACGAGTTGACACCGGCCAGTGGTGACACAGTGAGGCGCCTCCTTCGTCGAGTCCCTGGGCTGAGGATAGAGTAAGTTGACATCTACGACACATTCACGTGTTAGTCTTGACACTTGTGGACACAGATGTATGAGTCACTGTTAATGTAGTGTGTTAACACCGGTTTGGGGTGTTCCAAATGGGGGTTTAAGGGTTTAAAATTTGTGTGTTAACACAAAAGCTAGTATGTCAGTGTTAAAGTAGTGTGTTAACACAGTGTGTGTCAGTGTTAAAGTAGTGTGTTAACACACCCTGTGGTAGTGTTTGTTGCCTGCCCCAGCTGGTGGGGGTCCGTCGGGTCCCAATAACCATTCCCCGGGGAAATTTTATCATAGCAGCACCGGTGTCCCCAATACAACTATAGACCCTAAAAACTTCCCGATCGTAAATAGGCCCCTCGACCCCCCCCGGGGGGGGGTGCATTTTCGACTCGTTTGAACCGACACGTAGAACGTACGATGTCGACGTGACAGTTGAAAAATGTGTCAACAACTACGTCTTTCGTGCGATGACGTCACCGGGGTTTGGGGGGGAAAAAACAGGGCAGGAACAACAAGGGGTCGTAAAAAACACGTTGTCTTGGTGAAAGGTCGACGTCATAAGACAGGCCTTTCATAACAGTTGAGGGCTATATTTATAGTTTGGTGATAAACAAAACATACGGAAATCACAATGCCTTGAAATACTTGATGAAAAGTCAACATGCTGCCTTCATAATACTTGAGGATTATTGAGGGCCTTGTTTACAAATCCTCAAAATAAATCCATGCCCTCGAATCTTCGTTATCATTGAAGTGGCATTAAATACTAATGATACCATCTTTGTAAAACCAACCAGTTACTAATATTGTGTTTACAGTGAACCGATGACAGCTGTCGACTTCTCCTCTGCGACCTGACGAGTCTCGGAACTGAACAGAACTAAACTGAAAGGAGTGAAACACTGGAGGCGAACATTTGCACCATATGTATCATTTTAACCATGTTTATAAATACTAATTGTTTATGTCGTCAGGTAATAAATGTTATGCATATTTATTTATCAATTATTTTAGCCATAGATCACAATTACCACGACAAAATAGAATTTGTTATTTTTATTATTTGAGTAAGATAGAGATTGTTCTTACTTAATATTGTGCAAAAAAATAGATAGCAGTATTTTATTTTTAATATACCTGGCAACGAGTTATTAAATAAAAAATATAAATTAATGTACTTTTAATTGCAATCTAATTTCTTTAATATAGCTGCTACGTTTGTATATATGTGCGTGTGTGTGGTCTTGTAGATTGTAATACTGTATTGTATATAATGGGTTTAATATCAAAGTTATTCTTAAATAGTTCACATGTTTAACATATCTGACTAGTCAACGATTGGTAGCAACGTGAAATAACCAGTTGTCTGTAGGTGTTGTTGATTTTACAATTATACTTGTCAATCTCTCTGTATAAAATATACATTAAAATGATATGTTATGTGAATGATTCTATCAATATGGTGTTTTGCTATTCCTTTATGACTTGCTTAGTCATCATAGCTTCTGACTTATTAATACAACTATTGATCACTGAAATATTGTTTATTGATTGACTAAACAATTTTTTTTATGCACCTTTGAGCTTGATTTCCAAGTTATTATTCCTATGTGAATCACACTTATAGCAATACAAGAGAAATATATGGATTGAAAAAGTCATCTAGCTCAGCCTCACGTAATATCTTATACAGACGGCAGAAGCTTTACCAGAGTCGGACAATTTGACATGTTTTCTTGGGAGAATAAAGGCGGGGTGGACGAATAGAGCACCGCAAACCGTTAGACTTATGAGGTCAACGGAAAACTAATGAATAGTGTTTCCCTTAGCAACAACTTTGACATCAACAAAATTTCTGTAAAAGTCGCTAATATTCATGTATGCGGATACGGAGCCTGCGATTTCGAGTGATTCCCTCTACTGGGGGGAGCAGTGCGGTTGGCCCTAATTTTGATAGCGCCGCGAGATGGGAGCACTAGGATTCCTTTTGACCCTATTTGTTATTATTAATTTATATTATACAACCAGCATTTCTAAAGCGCTGTATCTCGGGGACCATCCAATTTATAGGCGCGTACAAGGATTGTAAAAAGTACATGGAATCAAATAAATGTATATAAATTGATGTACGATATTATATTGAAGTTAAAAAGAGTATATAGGGCCTAATTAATAGGTTTAATTAAGATACAAATGTAATGTCTAACATATTACGACAAGCACATAAAGAATTATGATATAGTAAAAATGTAATGTAATTATATCATTAAATATAATAAAAAAAAAAGTTTCATTATAAATGATAACCGGTCAGCCATTAGCTGTTTCAATTTTCGATGACTAATATAATGCCCCCCTAATATCTTTTGGGTAATTAATTTCCCGTAGATTCGTTCGGGGGCTTTTTGGTCCGTCTCCGCACGACAAACCGCATCCCCATGGGGAAATCTTTTGTGCTGAAAACGATCCGGTTTCGATACGCACCGTAAGTATGGAATCCTAGCTTAAAGGTATAGGATTCCATCCGTACAGGTGCGGCATGTGGTTTACCCCAACAAATGACTACAGGGTCAATGCATAGGAGTGATTCCATATGTGCGGTTTGTGGTGCGGATACGGATGCGGCAAACTGAATCCGATCGTGTAACGATTCAACACGTATCCGCAACGAATCGGACATAACATTACCAGGTGTGACGTCATTACAGGCGTGTTTTCCAAACTTTACAAATGGCGGAAATGTATGCTTTTAAAGGGGGAAAAAGGTAATAGCATTCTGTATTTGTCATCAAATTTTAAACCCCCCAGAACAAAAGCTAATTGTGAAAAAAAGAATTTTACCGGAAAGCCACGAAAGAGTTTGAAAATTTTTTAAAGGGAACCCCCCAAAAGGAACTAAGACCAACGAATGCACGGGTCAGAAACACATTCAACTAAAACGTGAAACGGCCGCCCCCAAAACCACCAAAAGCCCCTCACAACTAAAGGGGGGGCCCGACCTTTTAAAAACCTGGGGGAAAGCGCATTTTGGCTTAAGCCCAAACCCCTTCCCCTAAAAATTTGGGGGCCCGAAATCAAACCCAAAAAGCCTTCCAAACTTTAAAAATGGCCGACCTCAAACTCGAAAGCAAAAAATGGCCAAAAAACCACAAAATTTTACAACTGAAACGGCCGACCATCAAACCACAAAAGCCTCTCTACAACGTGAAATGGCCGACCATCAAACCACAAAAGCCTCTCTGCAACAGGCCACATCTGCATTAGCGAAGATGAAAGGTGAGTTGCAAACAGTGAAACATCTTTATCAATTATCAGTTGCAGGCTAATGAAATACAAACACTCTGTTTACGACAGAACATAAAACAAAGATGTAATGCGGTAATGACTACTACAAATACTAGTCATTAAAACAGTGTGTTTACTTGGGAAGGATTTTAAAAAGTGGGGGAATTAAAAATTTTTGAAAGTAAGGCTTTTTGTTTTTTTTTTTTTTGGCCCAATTTCCCATTCATTCATTCACTCACTCATCCACAAACTCACTCCTCACTTGCACGTCAAAATCTGGCTGCTCAGAACTCCTGTAACTCAAACTGTCACTATCACTCAGTCATTCGTCGAGTATTGTTCATCATTCATTCCCCAACTGTCATTAAGTCATGCATTCAATCACTCACTCACTCTCTCACTCACCCTTATGTCATTTTTTACGTTTTAACCCCAAGAAAATATTTCCCCAACAAGGGAGTCCGGGAAAATTAAAAATAAGAATTTCGTTCGGGGGGAATAAGTTGAAAACGGGGACTAGGTACCTAAACAGTGTCATTTTTCCCCTTTGAACTCTTCAGTTTACATAGTAAGGAAACAAACACAATTTAGTTAATCCAGTAGATGCCACCTATGCCAGTATGTCATGTCACACGACGGTGATGGCGTTGAACAATACAAAAAAAGGTTTTTTACCGGGTTTCCTTTTTTTGGACTAGTTTTGCATAAAAACCAAGCGTTGTTCCAGACATGTAGTTGGGCCTGTGTAAGGAAAGAAATATAACTTTGGACTGTGGCATGATCTGTGCCTGTGTGAGAAAATACGTGTTTGCGAATGCACGATACTTGTTTGCCGATATCACTATCAAAATCGAACTGTTCGTGACATGAAGAAGACATGATGTTTAATAATATATGTTGTATTTTAAAGTGAGTACCCAACATGTGATGCATCTGGCAGGATGGGTGTGTCGTAGTTGTGTAACAGGAAGACCAGACAAGTTTATTCCCGTGGTGTTTCCTGTCTGCAGTGGCTGGGGAGAACGATAAAGACAGGAAGCTGCGGGCCCTCCGTGTCATGTCAATGTTAAGGAAAGAAGGAAGGGCCGAGCTGTGTCATGAAGTATCACACCACCTTTTGAATAATGGAGTGCTGAACATGACCAGTGTAATCACAACAAGGAACCTCTGCGATCTCATCTTCTTTCTGTCATCACCATCTGCAGCAGACCACATTATCACACTATTGTAAGCACACATTTGATTTCTTATTGGTAGTGGGTTATTTAACTATTCCTCAGTTTGAATTGGGGAAAATCATCTATCACTATTTAATATGTTTAACATGTTTTGATTAGGCATTATCCATGCATTTGGCATCGTGTATATTTCATTAACCTATGAATTTATTTAGTGCAGCTGTTACTCAACTTTATATTGTTTGACTGATTAAAATAAATCTAGAAAGGAACAAAAGTCATTAATTGTTTAGTAAAACCTCATATTTAGAAATATGATTTTATCTTTATTGTAATTTTGTTTTGCAGTCCAGGCAGGTTTTGGAGCCCTTTGACCTGTGACATCAAAACCATATATGTGATGGTTCTCTCATAGTGGTTACATTTTAGTTGCAACATCATACATTTATTAAATTTAAATTTTTAGATCATTTCACCTAAATGAAATCTTGGTGTTAAATACTAGTATTTATAAGCAATGCCAGTGACATTCGGCGAATGCATCGAGAACTATGTTCGTTCCACATGTTTCACCAGGCGGCAGCACTGTCACGCCCGCGTCACTTTAGATGTCGTCTGCTTTCCGCTTTCATGCACGGCGTGTTTTCATAGGTCTCTGGTGTTTTTGTTTGTAATATGTATAAATAGATATAAACCAATAACGTTTTAAGTTATATCGTGTAAGGTAAGTATAATGCAGTACATTGTGTACACATATGTCAAAAATACAACCAAAAAACAATGTTTAATCATGCTTGGGACGGGTGGTTTCTTTCCCGCGGAAATCATAGTTGAGGTTAAAACAGCTGCAATTTCGACTTATGGGCCAGTGGGAGCGAACAGGAAAGGTGAGGTTAGCTACAATTAATGTCCGTGTGACCACAATTATTAACTTAACATAAACAAAATAATTATTTTTCAAATATACTATTGTTTGTCGGTTGCATGCTGTGACAGTAAGATTATTTAATACTAAAGATTTACTACTTGCATTTATATGAACAAAATAGTTACTGACACACTTGAGATAACAGCCAACACACCAGTGGCTGTGTTACAACTTTTATATATCAATATTAATGATCCTTGCACAACTATCAAATAAGACAAACAACAACAGTTGACCCCGTCACGTGTCAAACAATATCTGAAGACGGAACGATGTTTATATTTGTTAAGATTCAGTGGTAATTTAATATTGAAATACTTTCTTTTTTTTTTTTAAAAAATGACCTTGTTTGTAGAAGTTTCCCGCTTCAGGTCGTCGACATGTGTTACAATGTAACTTATTGTCGGCCCCGGCCAAAATGAAACAAATAAAACACAAAGTGTCAACCACATCTGTTGTTTGTCACCGCATAAAGAGACACGGGTCGACACATTGATGGGCAGGAAACACGAACCATTTTATAGTTAACGCATTCTCGCAGGTTTGAGCAGAAAGTGTTGTCCACTTGAGTTGGTGGTCAGTGGTCAGTGAAATGGAAAACAGGACATCTCAACGTGCGTCAGTTTATCGTCCGTTGACATGTTTTGTGTCGATGGGCCCGGGGTTTGCGGTGTTTTAATCCAGGAAAATAATTAAAATTCCAATCCCCAACCCCCGCCTTTTTGGAAAAAGACCCCAACCCCGGGGGGGGGCCTTTTTTGGGAGAGGTTTTTTGGAAGGGGAAGCCGGCCCCCGGGCGGGCTGGGAGCCCGTTCCCCTTGGGAGGCCGGGTCCCTTTGGGTTTTTAAACTTTGAAAGTTTTTTTTAAAAGGGTTTTTTTTTAAGGGGCCCCAAATTAAAATTGAATTTTAAACCCAAGGAATTTTGTGGTTTTTCCCGGCCTCTTTTTGGCGGGGGAAAAAAAAGTTTTTTTTTTAAAGAAAAAAAAGGCTTTGTAATTGGGGAAACCAAACGGGAAAATAAGTTTTAAATTTATCCTTGGTTTTAAACAACCAAAAACGTTCAATTCCGGGTTTTTTGAAAAAATTTAAACTCACTTCTCTCAACCCCTGCACACGACATGTCTACATTATCACGACAACTACTGGCGACACATCTTGTAATCATTAATTAGACTTACCCTAATACTTCAAGTTGACCCAGGGACCCGCTCCCAAGACGGGCTCCCAGCGTCCGCGCTCCCTCCACCTCTCCCAGGACGGGGTTGTCGTCCAAGCTGTGGATGAATTATATTCCTGGATTAAAACACCGCAAACACACGACATCGACACTCGCTGTCGCCGAGTAAACGACACAAAACATGTCAACGGACGATAAACTGACGCACGTTGAGATGTCCTGTGTCACTGTCCACTACATTCACTGACCACTGACCACCAACTCAAGTGGACAACACTTTCTGCTCAAACCTGCGAGAATGCGTTAACTATAAAATGGTTCGTGTTTCCTGCCCATCAATGTGTCGACCCGTGTCTCTTTATGCGGTGACAAACAACAGATGTGGTTGACACTTTGTGTTTTATTTGTTTCATTTTGGCCGGGGCCGACAATAAGTTACATTGTAACACATGTCGACGACCTGAAGCGGGAAACTTCTACAAACAACGGTCATTATTGGTGCACAACGCTCTGACAAATATACATTTTATATTTAACACATTTGAAAGTATTTCAATATTAAATTACCACTGAATCTTAACAAATATAAACATCGTTCCGTCTTCAGATATTGTTTGACACGTGACTGGGTCAACTGTTGTTGTTTGTCTTATTTGATAGTTGTGCAAGGATCATTAATATTGATATATAAAAGTTGTAACACAGCCACTGGTGTGTTGGCTGTTATCTCAAGTGTGTCAGTAACTATTTTGTTCATATAAATGCAAGTAGTAAATCTTTAGTATTAAATAATCTTACTGTCACAGCATGCAACCGACAAACAATAGTATATTTGTAAAATAATTATTTTGTTTATGTTAAGTTAATAATTGTGGTCACACGGACATTAATTGTAGCTAACCTCACCTTTCCTGTTCGCTCCCACTGGCCCATAAGTCGAAATTGCAGCTGTTTTAACCTCAACTATGATTTCCGCGGGAAAGAAACCACCCGTCCCAAGCATGATTAAACATTGTTTTTGGTTGTATTTTTGACGTATGTGTACAGAATGTACTGCATTATACTTACCTTACATGATATAACTTAAAACGTTGTTGGTTTATATCTATTTATACATATTACAAACAAAAACACCAGAGACCTATGAAAACACGCCGTGCATGAAAGCGGAAAGCAGACGACATCTAAAGTGACGCTGGCGTGACAGTGCTGCCGCCTGGTGAAACATGTGGAACGAACATAGTTCTCGATGCATTCGCCGAATGTCACTGGCATTGCTTATAAATACTAGCTATTTAACACCAAGATTTCATTTAGGTGTAATGATCTATAAATTAATATAGATGTATGATGTTGCAACTAAAATGTAACCACTATGAGAGAACCATCACATATATGGTTTTGATGTCACAGGTCAAAGGGCTCCAAAACCTGCCTGGACTGCAAAACAAAATTACAATAAAGATAAAATCATATTTCTAAATATGAGGTTTTACTAAACAATTAATGACTTTTGTTCCTTTCTAGATTTATTTTAATCAGTCAAACAATATAAAGTTGAGTAACAGCTGCACTAAATAAATTCATAGGTTAATGAAATATACACGATGCCAAATGCATGGATAATGCCTAATCAAAACATGTTAAACATATTAAATAGTGATAGATGATTTTCCCCAATTCAAACTGAGGAATAGTTAAATAACCCACTACCAATAAGAAATCAAATGTGTGCTTACAATAGTGTGATAATGTGGTCTGCTGCAGATGGTGATGACAGAAAGAAGATGAGATCGCAGAGGTTCCTTGTTGTGATTACACTGGTCATGTTCAGCACTCCATTATTCAAAAGGTGGTGTGATACTTCATGACACAGCTCGGCCCTTCCTTCTTTCCTTAACATTGACATGACACGGAGGGCCCGCAGCTTCCTGTCTTCATCGTACTCCCCAGCCACTGCAGACAGGAAACACACATCGGGAATAAACTTGTCTGGTCTTCCTGTTACACAACTACGACACACCCATCCTGCCAGATGCATCACATGTTGGGTACTCACTTTAAAATACAACATATATTATTAAACATCATGTCTTCTTCATGTCACGAACAGTTCGATTTTGATAGTGATATCGGCAAACAAGTATCGTGCATTCGCAAACACGTATTTTCTCACACAGGCACAGATCATGCCACAGTCCAAAGTTATATTTCTTTCCTTACACAGGCCCAACTACATGTCTGGAACAACGCTTGGTTTTTATGCAAAACTAGTCACAAGGAAACGTACCTGGCTTTGCCGCAGCCTGTAGTTGCTTGATCATTTCCTGGGCAGGAACTGAAACAGATCGTGTTGTCCTTGTATTGTTCAACGCCATCACCGTCGTGTGACATGACATACTGGCATAGGTGGCATCTACTGGATTAACTAAATTGTGTTTGTTTCCTTACTATGTAAACTGAAGAGTTCAAAGGATGATGGTATTAGGTAGAGCACTGTTTTGGGAGATGATACCTATGTGCCCTGTTATCAACTTCATTGCCCACAGAGACGACAGATTCTGTGAGTGAATGGCTGGACGAGTCAGGCAATGTGTTGGTGAATGAGTGAGTGTGTAACTGGGCGAATTAGAGAGGCAGCGTACGAGGATAAGTGACATAAGGGTGAGTGAGAGAGTGA
>JAODUO010004612.1:0-12795 GCA_025642075.2 Ridgeia piscesae
CTTAGCATGAACAGTTGCCATAGTAACAGGATGCCAGTGAGTGTGTTGACTTAGCATGAACAGTTGCCATAGTAACAGGATGCCAGTGAGTGTGTTGTCTTCGCATGAACAGTTGCCATAGTAACAGGATGCCAGTGAGTGTGTTGACTTAGCATGAACAGTTGCCATAGTAACAGGATGCCAGTGAGTGTGTTGACTTAGCATGAACAGTTGCCATAGTAACAGGATGCCAGTGAGTGTGTTGACTTAGCATGAACAGTTGCCATAGTCACAGGATGCCAGTGAGTGTGTTGTCTTAGCATGAACAGTTGCCATAGCAACAGGATGCCAGTGAGTGTGTTGTCTTAGCATGAACAGTTGCCATAGTCACAGGATGCCAGTGAGTGTGTTGTCTTAGCATGAACAGTTGCCATAGCAACAGGATGCCAGTGAGTGTGTTGTCTTAGCATGAACAGTTGCCATAGTCACAGGATGCCAGTGAGTGTGTTGTCTTAGCATGAACAGTTGCCATAGTAACAGGATGCCAGTGAGTGTGTTGTCTTAGCATGAACAGTTGCCATAGTCACAGGATGCCAGTGAGTGTGTTGTCTTAGCATGAACAGTTGCCATAGAAACAGGATGCCAGTGAGTGTGTTGTCTTAGCATGAACAGTTGCCATAGCAACAGGATGCCAGTGAGTGTGTTGTCTTAGCATGAACAGTTGCCATAGTAACAGGATGCCAGTGAGTGTGTTGACATAGTATGAACAGTTGCCATAGTAACAGGATGCCAGTGAGTGTGTTGTCTTAGCATGAACAGTTGCCATAGCAACAGGATGCCAGTGAGTGTGTTGTCTTAGTACACCTGTATGAGCATTTGTAACACTGCTGTAGTAACAGAACACCAGCACATCTCATCTGTCACTGCACTTTCAACGTGCTCCTATGTACCACTGCGCTACATTACCAGTGTTGTTCTGCATTATGAAACTGGTCCATTGTTCACCTGGATACATTTGAAAAATCTGTTGAGGATTTGTAATTTAAAAAAACAATGAAAATTTCTGCTGAAGAATTTTATTAAAATGATAACTATGGCTTCTGTTTAGGATTACGGCATTTGGGAGAGAGGGGACAAGACGAATCACGGCGTGCCGGAACTGAATGCAACCTCGCTGGGCATGGCCAAGGTAAGAACATCCTTCTATAGGGTCCACCACTGCCTTATAGGCAGGCAGGAACATGCCTAAATTATCACATCAGCAAAGCTGCAGACAAGGAGCAAGAACCTTAAATGTTACACCCGAGAACACCTTTTACATGTTTACTATGTATCTTTAAACAAAAATTTTTTTCTGTATAAAACCAGGCCATGCTATGATGATGTTTTTTGATAAGTCACTGATGACTTTGTGTTTTTGTCAAATATTTTCTTGGTATCATTTATAAATTATTATCCGAATTCGGTACTTGTTCATTACATTATGCTTTTAATTTTCTTTGTAATGTGATTTTATGATTAAAGCGATTAGACAACCATGATGTTGCTATTACTTCTGATTGCAGGCGGCTTTGGAGGCTCTCAATGACCTTGACCTTTTCGGTACCCGGGGTGGTCCAGCCTCTGTCATCAATGTCATCCCAGATGAGGCAGAAGCCTGCCAGGTAAGAGGGGTCACTAATGAATGGGGTGCTTATTCTGGGTGCACCCTTTTCAGATGGGTGATTGCCAGTTCTTGCTTGGCAATGGTTGCAGTTTGTTAAAGGGATACTCCAGTCTGTGAGAGCTTCACAGATTAAATTACATAACTATACTATATTGGTTGTGCCTAGTGATTGTGCACAAAGATCGTTAATAAACAATTACTTATAGTTTAATGGTATCAAAAACATGCTATCTTAGATTCAGGATGCTGCCATTTTGAGACTTATGCGCCAGTGACGTAAGCCAAATTGTTTACGTCACTGGCACATTGTTGAAAAAGGCAAAGATTGGCGGAATCTTCGCTAATAATTGTGATTGTGACATAAGCAATCCGTGACATAACGGATACATCAAATACCATTGGACAGACATAGGATGTTCGAATGTGCATGCGCCAGTGACGTAAGTGGTTTACGTCACTGGCGCATAAGTCTCAAGATGGCAGCACCCTGAATCCAACATGGATTGTTTCTGGTACAATTATATTATAATTCATTGTTTATTAACGATCTTTATGCACAATTACTATGCACAACTAATATATTATACAGATGTAAGTAAATGGTGTGAATCTGTCACTGACTGGAGTATCCCTTTAAGAATGTGGTCATTTGGCACTTATAAAGCAGGCATCAATTTGTAAGGATGTCCATGAGTCGAGACTCCTTGTTTCGTCTGTGGACTCGACTTGTCCATGTTACCCTCTAGTTTTAAAAGATCATATTTGTCGTGTTCTGTGTTAAACATCTTTTATTGTGCATCTTGCACTGTCTTCTGCTTGCAATGAGGGATTGAACATGCATGTTTTTGTTCGAAAATACTTGTGCGCAGGGATGTAATGCTGCATTCATATCTGATTGATTGGTTGAATATGTGATCCCAGTAGTAACACATTCACTGTTGCTTTATTTTTATATGATGTAATTTCCTGTGCTGACTCATGTCAACATTTTAAGTTCCCAAGTTCTGGATGACATAGCACCGTAATTACCATGGTATTTAATGCTTGTTAAATTGTAAATTCAATACTAACCAGCAATAATTCTTTCCAGGCCATCCTGCATTCTATATTACCTCGCGAATCAAACTCTAAGGTGAGTGATTTCTGCTACAGTATTAACAGTCAGCCCATTTAAGGGAGTTTTGATTTCAACAAAGAGGCTATATGTGTGGTGCACTGTTGGATGGCAGTAAATCGGTTAATCTGAATAACTACGCACACATTGGCAGTTTGTAGACCATATATATCGGCAAGGGAGCAGATACTTCCACATTGGGCACAAAATTAGCATACTGTCACACGATAATTGGGGTCCACGAAATGGAACCGCATTATAAATGAGGCGCGTTATACATTATATTCCGCCAGGGGCGCCACCACCCTGAAAACGCCACAACAGCAACCGAAACCAATGTGCTGGTTGCGCAGTCTATGTGTGATTTATAAAACTAATTGAGTATATTACGTTAAAATATTATACACTGTCGAATGTTGAACTGAGTCAAACTTGTGAATGGTGTACAATTTTGAAATAAATTCAAGAGCCAACGCGCCTCGTCTGGCGATGCGAACTGAGCAATAATACAGTACTGCTGTCGCGGTCTAAAATAATCTTGAACTCGGCAGCTGAAATGCACAAATGAATTGACATGTTGCCGAAGTTGGTCAAATATTAATACTTATACTAGTTACGCTCACTATTGGCTTGATTTCATCTTTCAATCAATCCCAAAATATTAATTTAGATCGCACATTTACTGTGCCGATTTGTAATGCAATTCACCAAGGTTCAAGGCTACTGCGGTTCATACGCAGCTGACCAATTCATATATTTGCGCACAAGTGAATGTTTTTTCATAGACGTATTGAAAACATGACATAACTGTTAGCCTGCCATTTCATTATCATATTGTTCGTCACCGCCCGATTCATAAGCAATTTAGTTGCCATTTACAAGCCGCCAAAGGCACCCATTCGCGGAAGCACTGCGATATCGGTGCAAACAAACAATGCTTTGCACCAAATTTACTGTGCCTAAGGTTAATTAAATTGCAATCAAAGGAATTGGTCACATTTTAAACAAACACTTAAGAAATCACTACAGAAACCAAGCGCAAGCAATACATCGGTTTAAAAAACGACTGGATTGTTGCCGCAAAGCCGACGGCAGAGCAGAAGCCAGGGGCACAACAAACAATGAACTCAGCAACGCAGTTGTACTTCTGTGTTAAATGTTCTAATGTCATTAAATTGTTTCCAGATACACATGTACCAGACAAACATGAGAACTTCATAAAATAAGTGATAATAAATTACAGCATTATTGTTAGATGTAGCACCCACCAGAAATACGGGATCCACGACTGATCGCATTTTATCCAATTCGCGTTATAATGAGGCGCATTATGACAAGACGCGACTGTATTAACACATGGATATGTTATGACAAGGTGCGACTGTATTAACACATGGATGTGTGACTGACAAGCACTGGTTTTGGCTGTAGGAGACGGACGCGGGTCTACTTAGTGTCATCAGTTACCCAGCATTCTCCGTTGATGACCCGCAGCTCATCAAAATCACACGAAGTGGCATTATCGAGAAACTACAGGTGCGCCCTCTTATGTCTTTATTTATTATTTGAGTCCTCGCTCAATCCTGGAGATAATCCTACATTTCCCCGACCGATACCAATAGATTTGAGCACTGTAAAATACAGTTCACATTTTGACGGTGTGTGGTTTGCAATGCTAGTTTCGATGTGATGATAATTTTATAGTTGTTTTTTATATTATTGAAATTTAGGTTTTCTGTTTTAATAAAATTTGATGCACTTATTATTGCAAACCACACACCGTCAAAATGTGAACTGTATTTTACAGTGCTCAAATCTGTTGGTATCGGTCGGGGAAATGTAGGATTATCTCCAGGATTGAGCGAGGACTCAAATAATAAATAAAGACATAAGAGGGCGCACCTGTAGTTTCTCGATAATGCCACTTCGTGTGATTTTGATGAGCTGCGGGTCATCAACGGAGAATGCTGGGTAACTGATGACACTAAGTAGACCCGCGTCCGTCTCCTACAGCCAAAACCAGTGCTTGTCAGTCACACATCCATGTGTTAATACAGTCGCACCTTGTCATAACATATCCATGTGTTAATACAGTCGCGTCTTGTCATAATGCGCCTCATTATAACGTGAATTGGATAAAATGCGATCAGTCGTGGATCCCGTATTTCTGGTGGGTGCTACATCTAACAATAATGCTGTAATTTATTATCACTTATTTTATGAAGTTCTCATGTTTGTCTGGTACATGTGTATCTGGAAACAATTTAATGACATTAGAACATTTAACACAGAAGTACAACTGCGTTGCTGAGTTCATTGTTTGTTGTGCCCCTGGCTTCTGCTCTGCCGTCGGCTTTGCGCACCAATCCGATCGTTTTTTAAACCGATGTATTGCTTGCGCTTGGTTTCTGTAGTGATTTCTTAAGTGTTTGTTTAAAATGTGACCAATTCCTTTGATTGCAATTTAATTAACCTTAGGCACAGTAAATTTGGTGCAAAGCATTGTTTGTTTGCACCGATATCGCAGTGCTTCCGCGAATGGGTGCCTTTGGCGGCTTGTAAATGGCAACTAAATTGCTTATGAATCGGGCGGTGACGAACAATATGATAATGAAATGGCAGGCTAACAGTTATGTCATGTTTTCAATACGTCTATGAAAAAACATTCACTTGTGCGCAAATATATGAATTGGTCAGCTGCGTATGAACCGCAGTAGCCTTGAACCTTGGTGAATTGCATTACAAATCGGCACAGTAAATGTGCAATCTAAATTAATATTTTGGGATTGATTGAAAGATGAAATCAAGCCAATAGTGAGCGTAACTAGTATAAGTATTAATATTTGACCAACTTCGGCAACATGTCAATTCATTTGTGCATTTCAGCTGCCGAGTTCAAGATTATTTTAGACCGCGACAGCAGTACTGTATTATTGCTCAGTTCGCATCGCCAGACGAGGCGCGTTGGCTCTTGAATTTATTTCAAAATTGTACACCATTCACAAGTTTGACTCAGTTCAACATTCGACAGTGTATAATATTTTAACGTAATATACTCAATTAGTTTTATAAATCACACATAGACTGCGCAACCAGCACATTGGTTTCGGTTGCTGTTGTGGCGTTTTCAGGGTGGTGGCGCCCCTGGCGGAATATAATGTATAACGCGCCTCATTTATAATGCGGTTCCATTTCGTGGACCCCAATTATCGTGTGACAGTATGCTAATTTTGTGCCCAATGTGGAAGTATCTGCTCCCTTGCCGATATATATGGTCTACAAACTGCCAATGTGTGCGTAGTTATTCAGATTAACCGATTTACTGCCATCCAACAGTGCACCACACATATAGCCTCTTTGTTGAAATCAAAACTCCCTTAAATGGGCTGACTGTTAATACTGTAGCAGAAATCACTCACCTTAGAGTTTGATTCGCGAGGTAATATAGAATGCAGGATGGCCTGGAAAGAATTATTGCTGGTTAGTATTGAATTTACAATTTAACAAGCATTAAATACCATGGTAATTACGGTGCTATGTCATCCAGAACTTGGGAACTTAAAATGTTGACATGAGTCAGCACAGGAAATTACATCATATAAAAATAAAGCAACAGTGAATGTGTTACTACTGGGATCACATATTCAACCAATCAATCAGATATGAATGCAGCATTACATCCCTGCGCACAAGTATTTTCGAACAAAAACATGCATGTTCAATCCCTCATTGCAAGCAGAAGACAGTGCAAGATGCACAATAAAAGATGTTTAACACAGAACACGACAAATATGATCTTTTAAAACTAGAGGGTAACATGGACAAGTCGAGTCCACAGACGAAACAAGGAGTCTCGACTCATGGACATCCTTACAAATTGATGCCTGCTTTATAAGTGCCAAATGACCACATTCTTAAAGGGATACTCCAGTCAGTGACAGATTCACACCATTTACTTACATCTGTATAATATATTAGTTGTGCATAGTAATTGTGCATAAAGATCGTTAATAAACAATGAATTATAATATAATTGTACCAGAAACAATCCATGTTGGATTCAGGGTGCTGCCATCTTGAGACTTATGCGCCAGTGACGTAACACTTACGTCACTGGCGCATGCACATTCGAACATCCTATGTCTGTCCAATGGTATTTGATGTATCCGTTATGTCACGGATTGCTTATGTCACAATCACAATTATTAGCGAAGATTCCGCCAATCTTTGCCTTTTTCAACAATGTGCCAGTGACGTAAACAATTTGGCTTACGTCACTGGCGCATAAGTCTCAAGATGGCAGCGCCCTGAATCTAAGATAGCATGTTTTGATACCATTAAACTATAAGTAATTGTTTATTAACGATCTTTGTGCACAATCACTAGGCACAACCAATATAGTATAGTTATGTAATTTAATCTGTGAAGCTCTCACAGACTGGAGTATCCCTTTAACAAACTGCAACCATTGCCAAGCAAGAACTGGCAATCACCCATCTGAAAAGGGTGCACCCAGAATAAGCACCCCATTCATTAGTGACCCCTCTTACCTGGCAGGCTTCTGCCTCATCTGGGATGACATTGATGACAGAGGCTGGACCACCCCGGGTACCGAAAAGGTCAAGGTCATTGAGAGCCTCCAAAGCCGCCTGCAATCAGAAGTAATAGCAACATCATGGTTGTCTAATCGCTTTAATCATAAAATCACATTACAAAGAAAATTAAAAGCATAATGTAATGAACAAGTACCGAATTCGGATAATAATTTATAAATGATACCAAGAAAATATTTGACAAAAACACAAAGTCATCAGTGACTTATCAAAAAACATCATCATAGCATGGCCTGGTTTTATACAGAAAAAAATTTTTGTTTAAAGATACATAGTAAACATGTAAAAGGTGTTCTCGGGTGTAACATTTAAGGTTCTTGCTCCTTGTCTGCAGCTTTGCTGATGTGATAATTTAGGCATGTTCCTGCCTGCCTATAAGGCAGTGGTGGACCCTATAGAAGGATGTTCTTACCTTGGCCATGCCCAGCGAGGTTGCATTCAGTTCCGGCACGCCGTGATTCGTCTTGTCCCCTCTCTCCCAAATGCCGTAATCCTAAACAGAAGCCATAGTTATCATTTTAATAAAATTCTTCAGCAGAAATTTTCATTGTTTTTTTAAATTACAAATCCTCAACAGATTTTTCAAATGTATCCAGGTGAACAATGGACCAGTTTCATAATGCAGAACAACACTGGTAATGTAGCGCAGTGGTACATAGGAGCACGTTGAAAGTGCAGTGACAGATGAGATGTGCTGGTGTTCTGTTACTACAGCAGTGTTACAAATGCTCATACAGGTGTACTAAGACAACACACTCACTGGCATCCTGTTGCTATGGCAACTGTTCATGCTAAGACAACACACTCACTGGCATCCTGTGACTATGGCAACTGTTCATGCTAAGACAACACACTCACTGGCATCCTGTGACTATGGCAACTGTTCATGCTAAGACAACACACTCACTGGCATCCTGTTGCTATGGCAACTGTTCATGCTAAGACAACACACTCACTGGCATCCTGTGACTATGGCAACTGTTCATGCTAAGACAACACACTCACTGGCATCCTGTGACTATGGCAACTGTTCATGCTAAGTCAACACACTCACTGGCATCCTGTTACTATGGCAACTGTTCATGCTAAGACAACACACTCACTGGCATCCTGTGACTATGGCAACTGTTCATGCTAAGACAACACACTCACTGGCATCCTGTTGCTATGGCAACTGTTCATGCTAAGACAACACACTCACTGGCATCCTGTGACTATGGCAACTGTTCATGCTAAGACAACACACTCACTGGCATCCTGTTGCTATGGCAACTGTTCATGCTAAGACAACACACTCACTGGCATCCTGTGACTATGGCAACTGTTCATGCTAAGTCAACACACTCACTGGCATCCTGTTACTATGGCAACTGTTCATGCTAAGTCAACACACTCACTGGCATCCTGTTACTATGGCAACTGTTCATGCTAAGTCAACACACTCACTGGCATCCTGTTACTATGGCAACTGTTCATGCTAAGACAACACACTCACTGGCATCCTGTTACTATGGCAACTGTTCATGCTAAGTCAACACACTCACTGGTTACTATGGCAACTGTTCATGCTAAGTCAACACACTCACTGGCATCCTGTTACTATGGCAACTGTTCATGCTATGACAACACACTCACTGGCATCCTGTTACTATAGCAACTGTTCATGCTAAGACAACACACTCACTGGCATCCTGTGACTATGGCAACTGTTCATGCTAAGACAACACACTCACTGGCATCCTGTTACTATGGCAACTGTTCATGCTAAGACAACACACTCACTGGCATCCTGTGACTATGGCAACTGTTCATGCTAAGTCAACACACTCACTGGCATCCTGTGACTATGGCAACTGTTCATGCTAAGTCAACACACTCACTGGCATCCTGTGACTATGGCAACTGTTCATGCTAAGTCAACACACTCACTGGCATCCATCCTGTTACTATGGCAACTGTTCATGCTAAGTCAACACACTCACTGGCATCCTGTTACTATGGCAACTGTTCATGCTAAGTCAACACACTCACTAGCATCCTGTGACTATGGCAACTGTTCATGCTAAGACAACACACTCACTGGCATCCTGTTACTATGGCAACTGTTCATGCTAAGACAACACACTCACTGGCATCCTGTTACTATGGCAACTGTTCATGCTATGACAACACACTCACTGGCATCCTGTTACTATGGCAACTGTTCATGCTATGACAACACACTCACTGGCATCCTGTTACTATAGCAACTGTTCATGCTAAGACAACACACTCACTGGCATCCTGTGACTATGGCAACTGTTCATGCTATGACAACACACTCACTGGCATCCTGTTACTATGGCAACTGTTCATGCTAAGACAACACACTCACTGGCATCCTGTTACTATGGCAACTGTTCATGCTAAGTCAACACACTCACTGGCATCCTGTTACTATGGCAACTGTTCATGCTATGACAACACACTCACTGGCATCCTGTTACTATGGCAACTGTTCATGCTAAGACAACACACTCACTGGCATCCTGTTACTATGGCAACTGTTCATGCTAAGTCAACACACTCACTGGCATCCTGTTACTATGGCAACTGTTCATGCTATGTCAACACACTCACTGGCATCCTGTTGCTATGGCAACTGTTCATGCTAAGTCAACACACTCACTGGCATCCTGTGACTATGGCAACTGTTCATGCTAAGACAACACACTCACTGGCATCCTGTTACTATGGCAACTGTTCATGCTAAGACAACACTCTCACTGGCATCCTGTTACTATGGCAACTGTTCATGCTAAGACATCACACTCACTGGCGTTCTGTAGGCTGACTGGATGTAGAAGACAAGGTTTTGGATGAATGCCACCTCATCTAGAGTGTAGATGATCTGTAGACCTGGGTGAGAGACATACAAGACTGACCACTGGTCATTTTATTTATTTACACACACACACACACACACACACACACACACACACACACACACACACACACACACACACACACACACACACACACACACACACACACACACACACACACACACACACACACACACACACACACACACACACACACACACACACACACACACACACACACACACACACACACACACACACACACACACACAAGTCAACTTCCTGAAAAGCATCTCCTTTCAAACCATCTAGGATGGAAAGAAAACCTTTACACATCCCCTTACAAATGCTAGCTCTGTCATATGTCTCATGTATTTTACAATTATTTAACAAATTATTTGTTCACTTTTTTGTTTTAATCAACATTCTTATAACTACATATTTGTTTTTAATAGTTTAGCCTTTGTGTATGACTGTATGTACAGTATAATCATATGTGATGCTGTAAATGATGCGTGCATGCCAATATTGCCAGGTATGACCACTGACCAGTAGTACTGACTAATACGAAAATAAGAATGTGAAAATTATATTATCTCTCTACAGATGACTCGGTTCTCATCTTACCTGATGCGGTCATCTCGGCGAGGATGAGCAGGTAGATGGACGTAGCATCCACCTGTAGATGGCCCCAGTCCTTATCCGACACGACCACCTTGCCAGTCATCACGCAGTACTTCGCGTGGAGGGCGTCCATTGGCGACTGGGTGTATTTGAAACGTTCCACTTTATCAATCTGCTTCATCATACAGCACAGCAGTCCTCGCATCAGCTTCACCACGCTCTGTCACAGAGCAACAAGGGTTAAGTTCTTACACAGACGATGTTAACCATATAAGATACAAGATAGTTTATTAAATTTCTCAAACGAGAGAACATTGTCTTGTGGTCAGTACAAAAATCATAAAAAACAGTAATTGCATACACAGACGCAGACAAATATTCCATCACACTGGTTCTGGCAGTGGTGACAAGGTTACACAATTTAGTCAGTTAGTAAATAAATACCTAAATAAATAGTATTTATTTAAAATAAATACTTTAAAATTAAATAAATATTGACCTAAAATAAATTAGTGTTTAATTACATTTTTAAACCTACTAAAATCATGAAATGGTATAAACATTAAAAATGTAACTAGAATTTATTGATAATCTTGATAACTTGAGATTTATAGATAATAGGATTTATGTTTTATTGATGAACTTTATTGACATGGGGATAAAACTGCTCACTTTCTTTGCCCTAAAGGCCCCGAGTCTCCGGCCTAATGGTAACATATTATAATATTGAGACAGGATGTGGCACAAGTCACTCATGGTGTCTATACCCTTTCACTTTGTAGCCAGGTACTCATCTGTACTGCTGAGTGAACTGGAGCAATGTAGAGCGGTCAAACGTACCCAATAGGTTTGATAGAACAGCACAGGATTTGAAGTTGTGTTCTCTGACTCTCAATCTGCAGCCACTGAAGCATGCACCAGTACACAAACGTATATGTACGTCCCTCAGTCCAAGTGGGTCCAGTGACACAGCATATACTATACACATTGTCTCCTTGGCATCTCACCTCAGTTGGATTCAACTCTGATCACTGGGAGCAAACTCCAGTAGGTCAGCGACAAAGACTAGCTTCTGATTCAAAGGCTTTAATTTTTGACACTGTGTTGAATTAGCACCATTTGAAAATACACCATGCAGAGTCCATATAAGCTCTGTATGGAATTGGAGTGCATTTCATTAAAAACAACACCGGACCCTATAAATGAATATGTACTCTATGTTACCTGCTCCAGCTCGTAAGCCTTCGCTCTGTCTTCATCCATGTCTGCATTCTTCCTGTACGCCAGGGCAAGGGCCCACACAGACAGGATCGAGTACACGTTGTCTCGCACCCAGGCATGGGGGTGGTTTGGTGTCGCCGGTAACAGTCCTGTGACAGCATTCTGTAAGCAGGCAACGAGAAACTTCACTCACTTGCCATTGTGTACACGTGCTGAAATGGCCATCATGAATCCCAATGTGCTGACTATGACGTCCTAGTGAATGCAGAAGACGGTTTCATGGAGCATTGTAAATGCTGCTTGCTATGACGTAAAGTTGAACAGATTTACATGTTAATGCGAGTTACATCAAACCAACCAATCATCGGATTATTTACAGAAAACAGACATAACAACACGAACAATCAACTGATGTCAATCTAATTATACACCATAAACTTGCTACGAATCCTTTAATACAAACTAGGAATTATTTCTAACTGTTACTATCGTGAAGGGTCAAAGTTTAATTCTTGAAAGATACCAAAAAGGGCCAGTATACCACAACATAAGTATCACAACTACAGCAATGCAATAATTATGTATGTGCATTCCCCAGGTTCAACATTTGTAAATGACTGGATGCTACCAGATTGTGACCTTGACCCCGCCATTGACAGAAGTGACACATGTTATATGCAGCCAGTGCTTAATCAAGTCATAAACTGTGTGCGA
>JAODUO010004613.1:0-11176 GCA_025642075.2 Ridgeia piscesae
TGGCTATAGACAGTGGTGGATATTTTATGAGCAGCCTTCGCGCATTAATTGTAGCATATGGCTGGATGCATCCCAGAGAAGTTGAGATGGTGTCTGATAGAACAGGTCTGTCAGGGAAGTAAAGCGTGAAGCGCTTTGAATGGTCCTGAGGACTGGATACTGCACTATATAAGAACTTACCTTTTATATTGACATAGTACTTCACTCCACTGAACTCATGCTACTTACATACAGCTGTGTCTAATAAATGTCCCGGTATGCTTATTTATTTAATGAAAAGTTAATAATGTTATTAGATTTGACCGACTTGCCACATGTATTATATTATACTATTATGCCACTAATTTTTTTATTTGGCATAAAGAGTATAGTCCAAACATCCACTCTACCCATCCACTCTTCCATTCTGCCCGTCTCTTCCATTCCACCCACCTGTTCTATTCCGTCCATCTCTACCACTGTACCCAACCACACCATACATTTGTTCCAGTCTGCCCATCCATTCTGCCCAACTGTTCCAGTCTGCCCATCCATTCTGCCCAACTGTTCCAGTCTGCCCATCCATTCCGCCCAACTGTTCCACTCTGCCCATCTGTTCTGCCCATCTGTTCCACTCCGTCCAACTACTCCACTCTGCCCAACCATTCTGCCCATTGGTTCCACTCTGCCCAACCATTCCACCCATCCGTGCCACCCTGCCCATCCACTCCGGTGATATGCTTCACTCTATTCAACTATCTGTCTGCCCTTGCTGTAAGGCAATGTCATTGTTCGTAAACAGGCAACAGTAATATTATATATTTTTCTTATGGATTGTTAAACACTTATTGGGCAATTAAGATGTTATAATAGATAGCTTATTATACACAGCATAAGTTTGTGATAAAACAGTTGAACCTTTGAAGCACACGTCCCTAAGCAATGGGGTGGGGTTGATATGTGCTACAGCCAGGGGCGGGTTTTTTTTGGCACAAGAAAACAGATATATTGACCAAAGTACATTCCCACAAATTTTAAGTGTTCATTCTCAGAACTTGCATCATTGTTATTTGTGGAACGTGGCACGTTTTATTTGTGTAAAATTGTATTTTCGTAATACAACATCACTAGTCGTGTACGATACAAAGCTATTACAACTACAAGTAGCATCTGCCATTCAGTATCTATTTAATGGGTCACACCTTGAAGTAGTTTTATTATTTGCCATGTAGTTGTGGTGTGGTGAAAAGAAGACTTGACAAGAAAAACAAGTAAAAAAAAAGCAGAAGCAGAAAGTTTTAGCAGAAACCATTATTTGTGGTGCTTCAAAATGAAGCCAATGTGCAGAAGCCATTGAGTGCTGTCAAAGGTTGAAGGTCTTGGACTGGGTAATTAATAATTTGTACCCGATAGTTGCAGGCCCAACTTACACTGCTGTTGTTTTGTCTCACTGCCTGCATTCCCCATTCCATTGGTTTTATGTCGTAGCCATGGCAATGCATTGAATGACACGTTGGACAGGTGCCAGCGACACCGTTTGACACGGCTGATTGTCATTCCTGGTTGTCACTCAAGCATGACTCTTGATCTAGGTGTGCCTGGTCCTTGTTTAGGTGCTGCCTAAGTGTTCCTGGCCCTTGTTTAGATATGCCTGGTCCTTGCCTAGGTGTGCCTAGTCCTTGCACAGGTAGGCATAGTCCTTGCCTTGTTGGCCCTGGTCCTTGCCTAGGTGTGGTTGGTCCTTGCCTATGTGTGCCTGGTCCTTGCCTGTGTGTGTTTGGTCCTTGCCTAGGTGTGCCTGGCCATTGCCTAAGTGTGTTTGCTGTACCTGATCGTTGCCTAGGTGAGCCTGGTCCTTGCCTAGGTGTGCTTGTCACTGCTTGATCCTTGCCCAGGTGTGCTTGGTCCTTGCCTACGTGAGCCTGGTCCTTGCCTAGGTGTGCTTGTCACTGCTTGATCCTTGCCCAGGTGTGCTTGGTCCTTGCCCAGGTGTGCTTGGTCCTTGCCTAGGTAAGCCTGGTCCTTGCCTAGGTGTACCTGGCCTTGCCTACATGCACCTAGCGATAGACAGTGGTGGATATTTATACTTGAGTGGTTTTACATACGATGCTAATGATCATCATAGTAGGAGTGATCCTGAAAGCTTCCCAGAAAAACTGACGTGGTGTTTGAAAGTATGAAGCATTCTGAGTAGTCCTGAGGACTGGAAACTGCAGTATGTAAAAAGATAAATAGGCATGTTTTTTGTATTTAAACTTTATGGGCCCTGCCATTTTGTTTTCAAAAACCCTTAAAATACTTCCCCGTAAAATAACTTTATCACTTCTTGAAAATTTTTAGTTGCAATTTTTTTTAATATAAATGCCTATTTCCCGCTGGTGCCCCTCTCCAAATGGGAGCTGTTTCAAATACTTTATCCAACTATTTTGAAATGGGTTTAATTTTTAAATCTAAGGGTTACCTATCAGAAAATGAATCCAAATTTCAGCCCTGTTGCCTTATCAGGCCCCAATTGGGAAAATGGAATCAATAGGGCAGGGCACGATTTGGAATTCCCAGTAAGTATGGAACAGTGGAAGAGCGAATGATCAGATTAACAGTTGGGAATGGTGGGACTGGCTTTTCGTGGATCAACTGGAACCCTGAAAGGGTTTGGGGGACAGTGGGAGAATGGACGGAAAAGAAAGTGGTGAAAGGAAAAAGGGCAGAATGGGAGTGGTGGAGAGGGAGTTTTAATTTTTCCAAATTTAAAAAAATTGTAAAAAATTTTATAATTAAACTTGGAAGTGGCAAATCTTTAACATTAACATGAAAATATAAAACACATTTTTATTTAAACCCGTTAAGAGTTTCTTGATGAAGGTCTAGATTAAAATTTAAGTTGCTAATGTATACCGTCTAGGACCCTTTAGGGGTATACTTTAAGCTGTTACAAAACCCTTCCTTTGGGAGTGGGGCCCCCCGAAGTGGTTGTCAACCCCCTTCCACGAAACCCAGTGAAGGTCGAAATACCAAACTTCAATACAAACATTTACTAATTAAATTAAAAATGTGTGTGTGTTTTCTAAATGGAATTCTTCCGATGTAAGGTTGGTTTACATTGAGTGGCTGAAGTTGGCCCTAAGTCACAAACCGGGGGCATTTTTGGTTGATAGTGGCAGTGTCTTTTCCCCCTGAACCCCACACTCACAATTTTCAACACTGGTCAAAATTCTAAATAATGCGTATTCCCGCATAAAACCTTTTTTACTTTGTACATAAATTTTTTACCCCACTTTTTTTTCAGCACACTGGGAAAAACGTTTCCAAACAACCTTCCACGGGCAACCCGCCTCCTTGCCGGAACCCTGCCCCACAGAAAAAGCACATTTTTAAATCAAATTCCCTTCCCCACAGGGCCTCCATCCAAAAACCGGAGACAGATTCAAATTCTTGAAGGTACGGAGAAGGAGGCCGATTTAAAAAACGATCCAAAGGGAAACCCCGGGGACCTTCCCGGTTACCCACTTTCAGCGCAATGTTTGAGAAAATGAGGATTTCCCAAAAAATCCACGTGACAATGTGTTGGTAACAATCTCACATCCAGGAAAACCGAAATTCATATTGACCCTCCTCAAAACCTCCACTTTCCTGAAAGGATTTCTATTTTGAAATTATGTGTGACCTTTTAATTAGGAAATTCTCCCTAGAACTAGACCAAAATTATTTATTTTTTTTTCGCCATATCCTTCCTCCATTACTTAATGTGACAACTTAATTTACCTCAACCAATGTTGAAAATTTACGACCCTTTCTGTTAAACATCTTACCGTCTTGCTTCGGTAAAATCCAATTTTCATTTCTTCGTATAAAAGTTTGGAAACGCATTTATTAAATCTGTGGTCGTTTCATTCAAGAGACATAAAGAGTGAGCAAAACTATCTTTCTGCCCCGGAAATTTTTAACGAATAAATTTAGATTAGAATAAAACGATTACTTGCCCAATAAAATGGTTAGCCATTGCACCAGTGCAACCCTTTTAAAAAAAAACCCCAAAAAAATTTTTTTTTAAAAATTTTTTAAAAAAAAATTCCCAAATTTTTCCCCCCCAAAAAACCGGGAAAAAAAACCGGTTTTTAATTTTTAAATTTTTTTTAAAAATTTTTTTTTTGGGGGAAAAAGGGGGGTTTTTTTTGGGGGAAAAAAAAGGGGGAAAACCCCCCGGGTTTTTTGGGGGGGGAAAGGGGGGGTCAAAATTTAAGGGTTTTTTTGGAAAAACAAAAACCCCTTTTTCCCCCGGGCCCCCCGGGGGTTTTCCGCCCCCTTTTTTTTTTAAAAACCCCCCCCCCGGGGGGGGGGTTTAAAAAAAGGGAAGGGGAAAAAACCAAAAAAGGAACCCCCCAAAAAAAAAAACCCCCTTTTGGGGGGGAAAAAAAAAAAAAACAAAGGGACCCGGGGCCCCGGGGGAAAAAAAAAAATTTTTTGGGTTTTAAAAAAAAAAAAACAAGTTTAAAAATTACCCCTTTATTTCCCGGGGGGTTTCCCCTTTTTTTTTTTTTTAAAAAAAAATTTTTTTTTTTGGGGGGGGTTTAATTTTTTTAAAATTTGGTTTAAATTTTTCCCCCAAAAATTTTTTTCGAAAACCCCTTTTTTTTTTTTTTAAAAAAAACCCAAAAAAAAAATTTTAAACCCTTTTTAAAATTTTTTTTTTTGCTTCCCAAAAACTTTCCCCAAAAAAAAAAAAAAAAAAAATTTTTTAAAAAAATTTTTTTTTTTTTTCCCCCTTTTTTGGGAAAATAACCCAAAAGGAAAAAAGGTTTTTTTAAAACTTTTAAAATTTTTTTAAAAAAATTTTAAAAAATTTTAAAATTTTTAAAAATTTAAAAAAATTCTTTAAAACCCCGGGTTTTTTTAAAAAAACAATTTTTTTTGGGGTTTTGGGGGTTTTTCCCAAAAAAAAATTTTTTTGGGAAAAAAATTTTTTTTTTGGTTAAATGGGTTTTTTAAAAAGGAAAAATTTTTTTAAAAATTTCCCCTTTTTTTTGGGGGAAAAAAAATTTTTTTTAAATTTTTAAAAATTTTTTAAAAAAAAAATTTTTTTTTTTTTTTAAAAAAAAAAAAATTTTTAAAAAAAAATTTTTTTTTTTTCCCCAAAAAAAAAAAAACCGTTTTTTTAAAAAAAAAAATTTTTTAAAAACCCGGAAGGGGCCCCCCTTTTTTTAAAAAAGGGGGGGTTTTTTTTTATTTTAAAAAAAAGCAATTTTTTTCCCTTTTTTTTCCCCAAAAATTTTTTTTTTTCCCTTTTTTTAAAAAAAACCCTTTTTTCCCCCCCCCCGGGGGGGGGGGTTTTAAAAAAAGGGGGAAAAAACCTTTTAAAAAAATTTTAAAAATTTTTTTTTTTAAAAGGGGGGTTTTTTTTTAAAAAAAAAAATTAAAAATTTTTTCCGGGAAAAAAAACCCCCCCTTTTTTTTTCCTTTTTAAAACCCCCCCCCCAAAAAAATTTTTCCTTATTTTTTTTTAAAAAAAATTTTTTCCTTTTTTTTAAAAAAATTTTTTAAAATTTAAAAACCCCGGGTTTTTGGGGGGTTTTTGGGGGGGGGGTTTTTTAAAAAAAATTTTTTTTTTTGTTTAGGGGGGAAAAAATTTTGGGGGGTTTTGACATCACCGTTTTCCCTATCTATATTTATAATAACAGGCTATATTCGGTCCCTGCAACTGTCCTCATTCAGGAAAATATTTCAGAATCAGAAATGTAATATTTAAAGTTTTATTTGCTATATGACATATATACATTTTACTTAGGATCGTGCGCAAAGCTTTTTACAAATGACTTATCCTAAAAGAACCAGTCTTGCTCAGCTTGGCACAAACCCTTCGAAATGTGTCGATGTCTGGGACACATTATGTTGCCTTATTTACACGTGTGCTGTGCACCTAATTCAATGATATGACCGGATTACCTACAGTGATATCAAAAGCAAGTTACACAGCTTCTTATGTACAGAAATGCTTCATAAGCATTGTTCGAAACATAGAAAATGCACGCTGCCGTGTAACGCCTGTAGGTTTCGGAGCAGAGTTCGTTTTGCAGCCTCTAACTATAATTACATTGCTGTTGCAAAATGTCTTAGTGGGACAGAAGATGAGCTAGCTTTCTTGCACTAACACTCATAGTGTACCATCTGTGTGATGTATGCACTGGACACTGGGCAGCTCACTGACCACTGAGTAATGCAAGATGGGACAACTGGTGCCAGAGAAATGGGACGTCGGACATTATTGCAATTTGTCCGAATTGTCACACAAGCACGGTTCAAGTATCACAGTTTGGCGAAGCACCAGAGAGAGACAGTCAGTACACATGGATTCAATCTGAGTTGTGTTGACGAGTCGTAAGTCTGTAAGTATTGTCCACATTCAAGTTCCCACATGCGAGGATCACATGGATCATGGCGAATTAAGAAAGTCAATCAATTTCTGGGTCATAGATTCTCCATGCAAGAGTAATTCCACTCACATACAAAGAGCTCCTAGCAACATCACATTTCACCAATAGAAACGATCCATTTTGCGAGGTAAATGAGTGACCGAAGAGCTCCTTGTATGTTAGTGAGCTCGGGTCACATATGAAACTTGTCCTCTGCGGTATTTTCTCTCTGGATGCTCGAACGAATCTGTATATCCAGTACACAGTGTGGTCATACAAAGATGGGACTGTTCGTCTCCGGATCCTGCATTTTGCTTGCGACAACATGTCCGCCGTCATCGAAGAACCGTCGGAAGGTGAACTCGAGGAATGCGTGCTCCGGGTGTTTCCCGTTCTCCCCGGATGGCTCCTTCTTTGACGAATCGTCCGATGCCGAATCGTGCGGCTCGTCGTAGCTTATCGAATCGAAGTTCGAAGTGTCTGTTGCATGCCGGATTTTTGGTATGTGCAGCGCCGCCTGCTGGCGGAGACCGGCGAAGTTGATCTCTGCGAAAAACGGATGTGCCTTCACTTCCTGTGCACCGGAGCAGCCGAGGCGTTCCTCGGGCCCACAGCAAAGCCCCAGGATCAGGTTGCCCGCGGCTGGTGAGAGGTTCGCTTCCTCTGGAATCCGCAAACTTGATTCCCAGCTGATGACCTGGACACAACAGAAACAGTCGTCGATAAAAGAAACTATGTACAACAGATAACAACCAATAGGTGCTTCATAGTACCCAGAAACTACCCACAGCCCACATTGACCAATTTAAGAATTCTTTTTTTGTAAAAACACTAGGTGAATGAAATAAACTTAGTGAGTCGCTAGTTCAGGCTGAAACCATAACTGATTTCAGCTGCCTGACTTGCGTATCACATACTCAATAACATGTGCATACCCCTGTTTTGTAGTCATTCAGTTCATCTGGCACAACTTTTCAGTTACCAACTCATGATGTAAATCCTTGATGATCCTTACCATCGTTTTGGAAGACATTACCATTCTTATGTAAACACACTCGATCACAGTTAGATTAATTTTTAACTTAGTAAATGTTTACGTTATAAATGTGTAACGCATTGTTGTTATTATTACGCACCTTCATCTGTGTCTCGTGAGGTTGCTGCGCTAGGAATGGTGGCTGACCAACCAACATCTCGTAGAGGATCACCCCAACACTCCACCAATCACAGGATGATGTGTAGCCTACAGACATACACAGGTCATGTTCACTACTGCTAACAGGGTCCTTACGACCAGGTATACATTCAGCAACAGTGTAATTATTTGAAGTCTTAGACCTGTCATTTTTAAGGCAAACTCTTCACAACTGTTGTAAAGATACAAAAGTAATGGTAAGTTCTTATACAGTGCTGTTTCCAGTTGTTACCACTGCTCAAAGCACTTTGCACTTTACTCAAAACGCTTCACAAGTTACTCAAAAGTGATTTACACTTTACTTAATCGAACACCATCTCGACTCCTCTGGGAAGCATTCAGCCACTCAACAATAATGCACATAGGCTGCTCGTTTGCAACTATTTACTAATAGCCATGTACTCATTCATACAGCTGAGTGACTGGAGCAATTCAGGGTTTCCAAGTTGTGACACGACAGAACAGGAATCACAGCCAAGTTCTCCAGACTGAGCGTTGAATGCTGTAGTCACTGAACGACTGCTCTCCACTAGTTGCTCAGTACATTACTGGGGAAATGTGGCCTGAATATAGCTGATCACCTGGAACTTAATATAACTGATCTACAGCGAATGAATATAGCCAATCTGCAGTGACTGAATATAGCTGAGCAACAGGGGCTGAATATATTTGGGCAGTGTCACTTTCACTGCTGCATACCAGAGGATCAACGTGGCTGAGTATTTAGAACAGATTTAACAGTGCACAAGGTCTTGATCAAAATGGAGTATGGACAATGTAAATGTATTTGAACAGACTAGCATTCCTCCATTTACAAGGCAAGGACCAGGGGCACCTAGAAAATGCCAGGCACAAAGAAATATGTTGTCATTATATATTAATTCATTAACAAAGTGGTCAACTAGAAATTGGTGTCAATGAAGTCAGATCAAAGGAATTATTATCACGGAAGGAAGTCGATTGCAACTCTCAAGGGGTTTGTGGAAAACAGAAATGGAACAGAGGATCCAGCTGAAATTGTTTTTCAGAATCTCTAAACAAACTAACAGGGGAAACAGTGGCCTATTTATCTTTTTACATACTGCAGTTTCCAGTCCTCAGGACTACTCAGAATGCTTCATACTTTCAAACACCACGTCAGTTTTTCTGGGAAGCTTTCAGGATCACTCCTACTATGATGATCATTAGCATCGTATGTAAAACCACTCAAGTATAAATATCCACCACTGTCTATCGCTAGGTGCATGTAGGCAAGGCCAGGTACACCTAGGCAAGGACCAGGCTTACCTAGGCAAGGACCAAGCACACCTGGGCAAGGACCAAGCACACCTGGGCAAGGATCAAGCAGTGACAAGCACACCTAGGCAAGGACCAGGCCCCCCTAGGAAAACCGAATAAAGGTAACGGGAAACACCCCTTAGGCAAGGCCAGGCCCCCTAGGCAAGGCCCAAAACACACCGGGCAAGGACCAGGAAAACACATAGGCAAGGCCCAAACCCCCCTAGGCAAGGCCCGGGGGCCCCCCCAAGGCAAGGGACAAGCCACCTGGAAAAGGACTAGGCACACCTAGGCAAGGACCAGGCATATCTAAACAAGGGCCAGGAACACTTAGGCAGCACCTAAACAAGGACCAGGCACACCTAGATCAAGAGTCATGCTTGAGTGACAACCAGGAATGACAATCAGCCGTGTCAAACGGTGTCGCTGGCACCTGTCCAACGTGTCATTCAATGCATTGCCATGGCTACGACATAAAACCAATGGAATGGGGAATGCAGGCAGTGAGACAAAACAACAGCAGTGTAAGTTGGGCCTGCAACTATCGGGTACAAATTATTAATTACCCAGTCCAAGACCTTCAACCTTTGACAGCACTCAATGGCTTCTGCACATTGGCTTCATTTTGAAGCACCACAAATAATGGTTTCTGCTAAAACTTTCTGCTTCTGCTTTTTTTTTACTTGTTTTCTTTCAAAGGTTTTTCCCTTTTTTTTCCCCCCAAACTTTTCTGGAAAAATAATTTTAAAACTTTTTCCCAAAAAGGGGTTTAAACCAAAAAAAAATATAATATTACTGTTGCCTGTTTACGAACAATGACATTGCCTTACAGCAAGGGCAGACAGATAGTTGAATAGAGTGAAGCATATCACCGGAGTGGATGGGCAGGGTGGCACGGATGGGTGGAATGGTTGGGCAGAGTGGAACCAATGGGCAGAATGGTTGGGCAGAGTGGAGTAGTTGGACGGGGAAAAATGGGGAACAGATGGGGGGCAGGGGGGGAACAAGGAAATTTGGGGGGAAAGGGGGTGGAAACAGTTGGGGGCGGGGAATGGATGGGCAGACTGGAACAGTTGGGCAGAATGGATGGGCAGACTGGAACAGTTGGGCAGAATGGATGGGCAGACTGGAACAAATGTATGGTGTGGTTGGGTACAGTGGTAGAGATGGACGGAATAGAACAGGTGGGTGGAATGGAAGAGACGGGCAGAATGGAAGAGTGGATGGGTAGAGTGGATGTTTGGACTATACTCTTTATGCCAAATAAAAAAATTAGTGGCATAATAGTATAATATAATACATGTGGCAAGTCGGTCAAATCTAATAACATTATTAACTTTTCATTAAATAAATAAGCATACCGGGACATTTATTAGACACAGCTGTATGTAAAGCGGTTCAGTGGAGTAAAGATATGTCAATATAAAATAAGTTCTTATATAGTGCAGTATCCAGTCCTCAGGACCATTCAAAGCGCTTCCCACTTCCCCGACAGACCGTTTATAGACACCATCTCCTTCCGGGGTGCATCCAGCCATATGCTACAATTAATGGGGGGCTGCTCCCTTTCACCCTACCAAAACCCATGGGCCAAGGTTTAAAAAAAAATCTTACACATACCATCAGGCTATATAAGTGTGCAGTGTTTGCTGACGTACCTGATCTGAGCAGTACTTCTGGTGCGATGTAGTTGGGTGTGCCGACTAGAGAGTGTGCGAGGCAGCGTTGATGGCGCAGCTTGCGTCGTTCCAGAGGCTTCAGCAGCTCTTTGTCCCAGTTCATGTTGGGGTCCATCGAGTCCTGGCGCATGTGGTTGCCTGCGAACACAACCACTGACGCTCAAACAACCACCAACCATCCAACTACTGACCATCAAACCTATGACCATCAAACAACCACTGTCCATCAAACAACCTCTCCATCAAAACCCCCCCCAAAAAATTTTTTTCCATCAAAAACCCCTTATGAAAAAAACCCTCAAACAAACCTCCCCTTTCCCCCCCTCCCCCCAAACCAAAAAAAACCCCCTGTCCATAAACAAATCTCTCCCCATAAAAAAACATTATCCATAAAACAACCTCTCCCCACCATAAAATAACCTCTCGCCATCAAACAACCATTGTCCTTTTTAAAAAATTCCCCAATTGCCCCCCCAAAACAAAGTTAAAAAACATTTTAAAACAATTCCCCCCCAAAAAAATATTTTCAAACCCAAAGTTAAATTAACATGGTACTGTATTATGAAGCTATAAAGCCTGACTTAAACAACTATCTGTAGTTGGCTAAAATAAATGACTGGTCAAAACAACTTCCACAC
>JAODUO010004615.1:0-10337 GCA_025642075.2 Ridgeia piscesae
CTCCGTTGCTTTCCCCCTTTGCCTCCGCTCCCCTCTGCCTGTTTCTCTCCTCTTCCCCCCCCCCCCCCCCCCCCCCCCCCCCCCCTTTTTTTTTTTTTTTTTTTTTTTTTTTTTTTTTTTCCGTCTTGGTCTTCGTCTGTCTCTCGCGCTGTCTCTCCGTCTGTCTCTCCGTCTGTCTCTCCGTCTGTCTCTCCGTTGCTGCTTTTCCGGTTTGCCTCCGTCTGTCTCTTTCCTCTGTTTTCCTCTGTCTCTCCGTCTGTCTCTCCGTCTGTCTCTCCGTCTGTCTCTCCGTCTGTCTCTCCGTCTGTCTCTCCGTCTGTCTCTCCGTCTGTCTCTCCGTCTGTCTCTCCGTCTGTCTCTCCTGTCTCTCTCTGTCTCTCTGTCTTCTCTCTGTCTCTCTCTGTCTCTCCTCTGTCTCTCTCTGTCTCTCTGTCTCTCTGTCTCTCTCTGTCTCTCTCTGTTTTCTCTGTCTCTCCTCTGTCTCTCCTCTGTCTCTCCTCTGTCTCTCCGTCTTCTTCTCTCTCTGTCTCTGTCTCTCTCGTTTTCTCTCTCTCCTTTTGTCTCTCTCTGTCTTCTCCTCTCTCTCTGTCTCTCTCTCTCTCTCTGTCTCTCTTCTCTCTGTCTCTCTCTCTGTCTCTCTCTCTGTCTCTCTCTCTTCTCTCTCGTCTTCTCTCTCTCTCTCTTCTCTCTCTGTCTCTCTCTCTGTCTCTCTCTCTGTCTCTCTCTCTCTCTCTGTTTTCTCTCTGTCTCTCTCTGTCTCTCTCTCTCTCTCTTCTCTCTGTTCTCTCTGTCTCCCTCTGTCTCTCTCTGTCTCTCTCTGTCTCTCTCTGTCTCTCTCTGTCTCTCTCTGTCTCTCTGTTTTCTCTGTCTCTCTTCTTTTCTCTTCTCTCTGTTCTCTCTCTCTGTCTCTCTCTGTCTCTCTCTGTCTCTCTGTCTCTCTGTCTCTCTCTCTCTTTTCTCTCTGTCTCTCTCTGTTCTCTCTCTGTCTCTCTCTTTCTCTCTCTGTCTCTCTCTGTTCTCTCTCTCTCTCTCTCTCTCTCTGTCTCTCTGTCTCTCTGTCTCTCTCTTTTCCTGTCTCTCTGTCTCTGTCTCTTTTTTTTTTTTTTTTTTTTTTTTTTTTCTTCTCTGCCCGTCTCTCTCTTTTCCCTCTCTTTTGTCTCTCTGTTCTCTCGTTCCTCTGTCTCTCTGTTTTTTCTCTCTTTGTTTTCTTTTTCTCTCTGTCTCTCTCTGTCTCTTTTCTCTCTGTTTTCTTTTCTGTTTTCTCTGTCTCTCTGTCTCTCTGTCTCTCTGTCTCTCTGTCTCTCTGTCTCTCTGTCTCTCTGTCTCTCTGTCTCTCTGTCTCTCTGTCTCTCTGTCTCTCTGTCTCTCTGTTTTCCTTCTCTCTCTCTCTCTCTCACACACTCACACAACACACACACACACACACACCACACACACACACACACACACACACACACACACAACACACACACACACACACACACACACACACACACACACACACACACACACACAGACACAACACCCACCCACACACACATTCATATAATTGAGCAAACAACATACGACAAGGCAGCACAGGATTTGAACCCGACACTGTGACACTGCGACATTGTGCGACACTGCGCCACTTCGTCACTGCGACTCTGCGGCTACATGGGGACTACGGCTGGTCGAGTGCCGATGTGAGATTGCAAAGAGATCGCGGATAAATTTAAGAAGGGTTTTATATACACCGTCGTGTAAAACGGAACTGTTTGCGCATTTACTGACTTTAAACAATACATGCATGGTGTCCGATGCTTAGACATAAAAATATGATACTCTGAATGTAAGGCAACATTTTAACTGAATTGTCAAACATTTTGTTAGGAACCGTAACAAATACCGAAATGACCACTGATGGTTTACTACGTTTGAACAACCTCTTGGAATGTTTACTTTGTTACAGATCGTATATCAATGGACCACTACTAACTCATTCAACATATTGATAAGTATTCTTTTTACAGAGAGTGAACTATTTTTGATGACGTTGTAAATGGACTTGGTTCGTGCACAAAGTAATTAATTTATACAGTATCACACCGGCTCATTTGATGAATTCCAGCGGCCCTTTGTTGTCCGTCTTGCGGCAACCGCGAGCAACTGTATGGTATCACGTAAACATGGCCTGAATGGCGGACACTACCTACAAGTATTGAGAGGAACCGTGTAGACGGACAACATTGCCAGCTGCTCAAGCAAACGGACTATCAAGATTTCGGTAAACACGTTTCATATGCACTATCCAATTGATATTCCGATGCAACATTGCAAAGTGTTTTGTGATTTTCATGTAGGAAATTAGAACTCTTACGTCAATCCCCTGTTATTAGATCGATAATGTCACATGCGCTGTTTAATTCGATCTCAGAGATGCAATTGAAAGGTTCATTTTCTTTTAGAACCCAGTGTGCATGCACAACCTACGCAATTGTTTTCCTTTATAGTCTGATGAGCAAGGTGTTCCTTATCGGTCATATCTTTATTAGCATCATTTATTTTAAACACAACATGAAAGTGTTGTATATACCACGAGTAAATCGAGAACAAACAGTTTTTTTTGCGGTCTACACTGAAAACTCGTGTTTTTATTGGCGCGTTCGTGTCACAAATATATCAATTCGTAACATGACTCGATGTACGAATAATTTATATACCACTAAATGACATGAAAACACAATTACATCGATTAGAGATAACTATCTTATATACTGCATACATAATATACTGTACATATCATTATATCTAGTGGTCAGAGTTGTGTTAATAGAACTGTTAGATTAAATATTATATTTGCAATAATAATGACTAGACATGTGGACGTTATCGATTTTGATGACAGTGCAAGCAGTGCAGACTAGTATTAGTATTAGACTGATCATTGCTATTCAAGGACTCGTAAATTGATCCATACCCTACGATCATGCAGTAAGAATAGTTGTTGCTAAATGTCTGCATAACCGTCAGTCTGATCAACATTTCACTAGCTTGCCGGATTACGCTTCAATTCGTTTTGACGATAAAGCATTTAATTGTATGTTCTAGAAATAATCATTGAAGAATTATTATGCTATATGGTGTTATTCCGCGCTGGTCGTATTTCGCAGGTTGTAGTCTATAATTCGGCTTACATCAGCCATATGTATCTAGGTAATACAATACCTCAGTTTCTACTTGGTGTCATATGACATTTTCTGTGCTCGTCGACTGGTCTTGTCATAAACAGCAGCATCCATGTTTTAGGACGAGTTGGCATCGTGCAAAGAACACCATTACAAGACAATTAATATATGTCGAAGCCACGCGAAAACAAAGAGACAACAGTGACATCTACCAGCACTATAACCAATAAATAATGTTCACAAGATAATACCCAAAACCTTTGCATGCGATACCTTTTCCGTCTTTACAGTTTTGATTATACAGCAGTTTATTGTCCAGTACAAGTTTGCAAACCTACAGCAACCGACTGTGTTGATTCAGGAACAACACTTTGACATTGACAGTGTGGAATTATACGATCCTTTTGGAGAGTAGGGTAACGTTAATCACATTGACGTTACCACGTAGACATCTATCAAACCATTTTTAACAGACACTCGGTGTTTCAATATTCATTGAATATCGTTTACTTTCTTGAAACAAAAGCAGCGAATTTTCTCGCGACACAGAACTTTGAAATCCCGGCGGAATTTGGAGCCGCTGACACAGTAGAGGAAGAAATTACAGGCGTTGTTGGTGAAATATAACTTGTTGGTGATGTGCCAAACAAGGGTGTTCATAGCAACACGCTGTGGTGTCATTTCGAACTGAACCGTTGCAAAGACAATGATGCGCATGAACCTCGGAGCGTTGAGAAGCAGGAACATGAAGCTGACGAGGAGAAGCATTGCGATGAGATTGCGGTCTTTTGACGACAGTTCAACGGTTTTGCTCTGTATCGCTGACGAAGACGGCGTGTACTTCAAGGAATTTTGCATGGCAACGATGATGACAGTATTGGCAGACAGTAGCAAGACAAACGGGATTGCGAACATGATCAAAGACGTCACCCACAGATGTATCACGCACAGGATGGTGTCGAAGCTGCACAACATGCACACAAGGCGTTCATCTGCGTGGTTCAAGACAAGATGAGGGATATTGTAAGCAGATACGACCGCGAAGACCGACGCACTGACGATCTTGGCCCGTCTGGCTCTACACCAGGCGGCTGCCTTGAACGGGAAACGAACAGCGACAAGACGGTCGAGCGTGACGCTCAGAATGAGCAAGACTCCATTTGCTTGAAACGTTTCTAGAACCCAGACGAGGATCTTGCACTCGACATTAAAAGACAGTCGACTCAGGAGTTCGGTAGTTACCCAGTAGTATCCGGCCGCGGCCAGTACACAGTTATCGGATATCGCGAGACAGCCAAGGTAGATACTGAACGACGTGTGACGATTTTGCTGTTGAAACATCACATACATCGATACGAGGTTCCCGCATGTTCCGACAACTATAATAACAGGTAGAACGAATCTATTGATGCTCCTTGCCACACGGTAGACCAAGTATGAGTGAACACTTCGAGTAGTGTTGCTTCCGTGTTCCTTCTCGTCATTATCGTCGTCAGAGCGATTGCCATATGAACCGTTAGATCTACCCACGGTTACGTTGTCTACGAAAGGTATAGGTATTGTCCCACACTCGCTAGATTCCATTTTCGTCACATCTGGCCTGCGGAACGTAGTTGTATTCACGCGGTGTTGGGAAGTGCTTCCGTTTGTCAGAAACAGCGGGGTGTTTTCTGTTGACGCAATCAAAGCAGCGGCTGGGTTAGTCACGTTAATGAATCCGCCGCCTTCGTCTATAGAAGATGCAGAAACAGTCTCAAGCGAAACTGGGCTCACTTCTCGCCTATAACGGGTCGCATAATTATTGACTAGCGTGTCATTCTGCTTGCTACTGTAGCCAGATGATGCCGCATTCGTAAGTAAACACAGCAAGATGACTTCAATTGGTGACATGTTGGTGGTTCCCTCTATAGCGGATATTCTTGCTTGTAGATTCACCACTACTATGTCGCGCGACTCGATCCAAGATTACTGTTCATCGTCGTGAGAAACTACGTCTTATCCACAACAACACAGTAATTATGTGAATGGTTTCCCTAACACATGTATCGGGTAAGATGTCGTTAATTATGATTAAGTACAACCCTATATATCGTGATTACTGTGTACAGTAATAATATTCTGACACAGTTACGAAATCAACACCATAAAAATGAAAATCAACACGTTCATTCCCATATTGGTGGTTGGTGTCAAGTTGCTTGCTCATACAGTAATGCCTTTCACACTAATTATAAGCATATCGACATCAACAATTATTCAGCGTGGTGGGCATAGTTTGTTTCTTCTAAAACACATAATGAATGTACACGTATTAAAGCTAAGGCTACTTTCGTGCATTCTAATTAATTATTCACAACATACCAAATTTATACGGATATGTTTTACGTCTGGTTTAAAACATGGCAATGACGGAAATTTGGTATTCTTTGGGAAACAGAAAACAATAGAACAACTATTTCAACCACCCTGCTGAAAATTAATCACATCCTGTGGCATGAGGTCTAAAGGCGAAAAAGACGAACGAGGAACCAAAGCCCATATTTAAAAAAAAAACCCTTTAAAATATGTTAATATATTTTATGAGCATACACATAAACTGTGTTCAAATATCGAATCAGCACAGCAAACAAAGGCTGACAACAATTAATGGTAGTGACGGTCATCGTAGACCCAAAAATTTCATTTTTTTTTCAACGCCATGTAACTGTAACATTTGTGTGTACTGTTACAGTTGCTCCATAACAAATTGAGCAATTGCATGCAAAATAATACAAACGTGCATTTTTTTATAATTGCCAAACATACCAACATACATTTTCATTCACGTAGACATTCATCATCCATACATACTACAGATTGGACGAGGTTTCACTTGTTTTCCTGGTACAGTGTCGCCAGACGTTATCACGAAACAGCTTTGTGAAATCTCTGCGGAATTTGGAGCCACTGAGGCAATAGAGGACGAAGTTGCAGGCGTTATTAGTGAAATACAACTTATTGGTCACGTGCCAGGCGAGTGTGTTCATAGCTACACGCTCTGGCGTCATGTCGAATTGAACCGTTGCGAAGATGATGATGCGGATGAACCTGGGAGCATTGAGAAGCAGGAACATGAAGCTGACGAGAAGTAGCATCACGATGAGATTGCGATCTTTCAGCGACAGTTCAACATGTTTGCTGTATTTCGCCCGGGAACGCTTGGCTCTTCTTTGGCTGATATGCTTAAGTTCGCTTAGGCTGTCTGTCTGCGTATCGTCGGATGACCCAGAACTAGAGCTGTGTTTGTATTTCAAAGAGTTTCGCACGGCTAGGATGATGACGGTATTGGCGGCCAGCAGCAGGACTAGCGGGATGGCGAACGTGATCAGCGTAGTCACCCAGAGATGTATCACGCACAGGATGTTGTCGAAACTGCACAACATACACACAAAGCGTTCATCTGCGTGATTCAACACAAGGTGAGGAATATTGTAGACAGCGACCACAGCGAAAACCGACGCACTGACGACCTTGGCCCGTCTGGCGCGACACCAGGCGGCGGCTTTCAGCGGGAAACAGACGGCGACTAGACGGTCGAGCGTGACACCAAGGATGAGCAGAACACCGTTTGATTGAAACGTTTCTAGTATCCAGATTAGGATTCTGCATTCGTCATCACGAGGCAGTCTACCATGCAGTTCGACCGTCCCCCAGTAGTATCCGGCCGACAACAGCACGCAGTTGTCGGAAATAGCGAGACACCCGAGGTAAATAGTGAAAGACATGTGGCGGTTTTGTCGCTGAAACATTACACACATCGATACGAAGTTCCCGAGAGTTCCGACTGCTATGATCACCGGTAGAACGAATCTGTTGATTACAACTCCAACACGGTACGCCAAGTATGATTCAGCATGTTCGTCATTTATGCCGTCGTCTCCTTCAGAACGATTGCAAGGGTATCCGGAGTTATTAGATGGTATACTTGGGTTGACACATGCTGAGGGTGTCCCGTTACTGGCTGGGAATGCAGTTGTGTTGATGTCCATCGATGTAGACGCAGATTCGTTGACCGTGTACTCTTTATTGTATACGTCAACAGTCTCTGCAGTTGAGGTCGAAATCGTATCAAAGGGAATTGCACTCACCTCTATTCGACCTCTATCTACATAAGTCGTATCAGTCACACGTTTCTTTGCATCACTGTCACCATTGCTTGACGCCATGTTTGTCATCAAAAACAGCAAGACATATTCAGCAAACATCTTGATATTGCCTGTCGCGCGTGCACGGCCTTGTCTCGTCAGTCGAGACAAACGTTCTCGCCGAGACTGACAGCCCTGTCTGAGATGACTGCTTGATGAATCGGTTGTTTTCTTCATAGAAGCCGCAATCGCGGCGTTGTGAAATTTTATCAAAAGAACCCGTATCTTATTACATTCCCGCGACATCGATACGTTGGCGCTTATTAGTCTCGGCTTTGTGTGTCAATGTTTGCAGCCTTGCGAGAGACCGTCACCATGTGCTTCATATCCTATAGACAAGGACAATCAATATGTCCCATTAATCCTGCAAAATAATAATGATATCGATGTCATATTTTGATTCAGACGCTAAAGTGGTTCGATGGAAATTCGTCTGACGCCGTTGGTGGGGCAGGATATTTCGACGAAAATGATTCCTCAACACATTATCTAGCAATATGTCTTACCGAAATAACTACTTTTTTTGGTAATTCTACTGGAGGGTGCATTTCATTTTAGTGTGATTTGTGTAGAATGCTCAGAACCTCAGCATGTATGCTAGCTAGAGCTGTCCTTGCACAATTTACGTCACCTGTTCCTAAGTGCACCAGAGTGTCAATTTAGGATCACGATTAATGGACGTCTTGCCAAAACATGAAAATACTATATTTAATATTTATAACGTGATGATAAACTTGCCGAACTCTCGGTACTCTGTGCTGTCGGCTATACATTACGACCAATGCATCAGTTTAATCTCTTTGCAGTCCGATATAGTCAGCGATCATACCGACGTCGTTTGATTTATCTATGATCTGATTTCCATTAGTTAAGTGTATACAGGTTGTTCCTGACTTCGTGGCCGTACCTAGTAACCTCAGTGGTCAGCTGGCCAGGTTGCCATGTCAACAGGAGACTCGCAGTAATCCCCTGAGCGCGCGCTAATGAGCTCTATGCCGTCATTGATTATACGCTGTTTTTTGCCGATGTTTTCCATTACGCACATTGGGCCCCAATCTTCAACATTAAATGTTGTGTAAAATTGATTGTCTCAGTAAAGGTGAACAATACATCTGTATAGAGAATGACCGCGGCTGCATTTGGCTAGAGTTGTTCGCATGATATATCAGACGTAATTACGCTAACTTTAGATTGCAAATACAATATCGTACATTTCTTCCGTTCTTTCACGTAAATTTATATATATATATATATATATATTATATATATATTATATCTATATATATATATTATATATATATATATATATATATATATATATATATATATATATATATAAAATATATTACATATATGTACATATAATATAATTACATGCAACACATATTGAAACAGGTACAACTTCAATATGTGATGCGTTATTATTTAAAAAAAAATAACACAGCTTTGGCATAAACACATATTGTGTTGCATACTGCTACATATTTCCATTAAATAAGAAACAACAGAAAAATATTTAGAAGTAATGTATGAATTATTGCTGTAAATAAACTAAACAGGAGTCGAGGAGTCTGTCACTAAGACACTTTTAGTTCCTCTCTTGGCAGCCACCTTCATTAAAGCACAATTAAATATATTTGGCTATCTTAAAGACTTTCAATGCGATTATAACAAACACACGTGCATAATACAGTAAAGGCAACACTAACATTAGAATGACATTACAGGTAATTAATGTCACAAATCTCAACAGCAACATTAGTACATTACATTCTTTTGGAAACTAGCAAATAATGGGTTTCCACAAATGCACGTTAGTCGCTAGAGGCGCTGATACGCAACTAGGGTCTAGTCAGAGCCCTAGATAGATATCAAAGGCTCTGGGTATAGTTGGATTTGTTTATATGTTTTGCGGAACGCTAGTTTAAATCATCCTTAATTAACTGTTGAACTCGCATGAATAGGAACCCTGACATATAGCTAAATATGGATAATATATAGTCTAACATGTCCGTCAATGTGAAGGCATAATATGTACATTTATTGCCGAATGAGCCGATGGAACGTCGACCAGTGGCCCCACAAATGTGCTAGAACAATTCCGGAATGGATGTTTAAACTTATCTACAGCTCGTCATATCATCGTATGCTTCAAACGAGAATGCTACTTCACACATAGTAAAATATTGATATCGTATAATAACATGTCCGTCATTATGAAAGCATAATGTCTACATTAATGCACATTTACAGTAGAAATGGCGCGGTCCCGGACTCCCGGTTATTTTGTCGTGCACTGATCACATGGTCTTGGTCTCTGAACACACCCACCGCTCAGACACAGGCTACGCGGCTACACGGTCAACCTTCGTTTTTATACCGCATTTATTACGACTGAACAGTTTACATCTCCCGACTCTCTCTCTCTCTCTCTCTCTCTCTCTCTCTCTCTCTCTCTCTCTCTTTCTCTCTCTCTCTCTCTCTCTCTCTTTAATAACAACCTTACCCACTGTATCCCCCTGACATTATGTAGAAATGCCCGCGTTTTCTTGCCGCGAACCGATCACATGGTCAAACAAATTCACAACATACTCATATTTATTTGTTTTGCATTGCTATCAGTGAATGCAGTGGCGATATGTTAGGCGGGTAAAATAAGACATTCGATATATATATATATATATATATATATATATATATATATATATATATATATTATAATGTTCAGATTGTACCGCCTAACACATCGCGCACTAAATAAATATGAGTATGTTTTGAATTTGTTTGACCATGTGATCGGTTCGCGGCAAGAAAACGCGGGCCATTTCTACATAATGTTAGGTGGATACAGTGGATAAGGTTGTTATTGAGAGAGAGAGAGAGAGAGAGAGAGAGTCAGTTCAGTCGTAATAAATGCGGTATAAAAATGAAGGTTGACCGTGTAACCGCGTACCTGTGTCTGAGCGTTGGGGGCGGACCAAAATTA
>JAODUO010004616.1:0-10600 GCA_025642075.2 Ridgeia piscesae
CGGCTTTGCGGCTATACGTACTTACTAATTTATATTGTTTGATGTATGTAGGCCTGGTCACAGGTTGTCGCCATGCAACCAGCAGGCGAATCTAACATCGCGCATTTGAAAATCAGTCGGTTCAGTAGGACGAGCTGTCGCGTGTGATGGCGGCTTCACTGGCCAGATCCTGGTCTCTTTTGGCCCGAGTCTGTGTCGTCTTGATTCTGATGCTTCTGATACACCGAGGTGAGTCGTCCATTTGTTGCACAAGACCGATCAGTTCTAACGAAACGCACATCTTAGTGGAAATAGTTAAGTGGAAAAACGAGACTTCGTTGTGTATAACTGTTCCCGATGCATTCAGATATATGTTGTTTCCAATATGTCTGCGACGCATTCGTATATTCAGACACACAGAAATTACAATTACATACACAAGTTGAACAAAGTCCCCATCAAGTTCCTATTTATAGCAGACCAACTAAACATTCAAAAGACCCATTACATTTTATAATTGCAATTGTTTTAATTAGTGAGCAAAATAGTAATGACCGATGCCATCTTCGATATCGAAGTTTCAGCTTATTTTAAAGGTCACTCAGGAAAACAAAGAGCATGTTCTAGCAGTGTTACAATTACCCCCGAGACGAACGTCATAATTTACACATAACATCATCTCGCTCACAACATACGCAATTGGAAAAAAGCACTTCAAATCCTGTTTAATGGTTTACTATTCTAATAACCACATCTATCAACAATAAAATAGTAAAACACGAATTATGGATACACACATGCTTAACTGTTAGATATAGAGTAAGTCGATAATGGTACCTTTTTCTTTAAAATTGCATACGTAACTCGATGCTGTGTCGACGGATTATCGTGATATTATTACACGTGACGTGCTCAAATCTATTGGAGAATATACTGTCGCCTTGCTAATTAATTGCATAGCAATTGTGTTTCTGCAAGCCCTCTGTTACAACTTACTCGTGCTACAATAAGCCACGGTCTCTCGCCGGTGCGAATTGGAACGCGAATACATGTGTAACTCGATGGCATGTCTACATATTTTGTATGTTCACAATAATTGTTAAATCGTATCATGTTTTTACTTATGCGAATGTTTGCTTTGTTACAATTTATAATCCACAGCCGTTGTAAATGAAATGGGTACGTCATTGCGAGTTCCGGAAATTAAAACGGTGTTGTTAAATGTAATATTTATAAGGTGAATTCCTATACAGAAATTACTAAATTATGTGTCAGTACGTTAATATTTATATTGTTATTATGAAGTAACAAGCTACTTATATAGCCTAAATTAAGTATATTGAAAAATTGCATTAATTGTGTAATGTTCTACATTACTACAATTTTCGCAAATGCTAAACACGTATGTTAGCATTTACCCCGTACGCTTGTAAAATTTACCCCCTATCAGGGTAAATTGTAACACTGTATCGGGGTAAATTGTAACACTGTAGTACACCTGTTATAACTCATTATATCATAAAGTTGCAATAGACCGGACAATTAATTATGTTCTAGTTATCTGCGGTGGTATATGTGGACCCTTTGGCATGGACAAAATTGCCATTGGTTAAGAACCCTACGCAATCTTTAAACTGTTTGTTTTGTTACAAATAAAGCCGCATAACTACTTTTGTTTTGTTATTTGTTGCAACTACCGGCGGTCTCATAGGTCTCATATATATATATATATATATATATATATATATATATATATATATATATATATATATGCTGTGTGTAAGTAGTTTATTACTATGACAGTGTATGCATCTATTTTGGATTTCACAGATAATGCAATGTTTTTCGAGGTTTTTATATATATATATATATATATATATATATATATATATATATATATATATATATATATATATATATATATATATATATATATGTGTGTGTGTGTGTATGTGGATGATGCTCTGTACAGTGACGTAGTGTCATATGCTTCGCAATACATTCTAAAGAATTGAATAGTTTTTCTGTAAATTACCCTATAATTGATGTCACGTTCTACCATTGGGCCTATTGCAGGGTTGACGGATGTGAATATCGCACTTGGAAGGCCTGCCTACATGAGTTCTATTTATGCTAACACCTTTATCGCTCACCGTGGCAACGACGGAAATGTCAATACTTTCTTCCATACTGCCAAGAATAATACGGCTTGGTGGGCGATAGACTTCGGGCAGGCGACAACTAGAGTGACTAGCGTGCGTGTAACCAACAGAAAAGGCTATTACAGTGGTAAGTGCGTGTGTTCTGTGTGTGAGTGTATGCGTGTTGTGAATATCAGTGTGCGTGTGCGTGTATGTGTGTATGTGTGTTTGCGTGTGTTTGCGTGTGTGCGTGTATGCGTATATGGGTGTATGCGTGTATGCGTGTATGCGTGTATGCGTGCATTTTTGCATGTGTTCATGTGTGCCTGTGTGCGTATGTGCGTATGTGCGTATGTGCGTATGTGCGTATGTGTGGTGTGTGTGTGTGTGTGTGTGTGTGTGTGTGTGTGTGTGTGTGTGTGTGTGTGTGTGTGTGTGTGTTGTGTGTATGTGTGTATGTGGTGTGTATGTGTGTGTATGTGTGTATGTGTGTGTATGTGTGTGTGTATGTTTGTATGTGTGTATGTGTTTATGTGTGTATGTATGTGTGTATGTGTGTACGTGCGTACGTGCGTACGTGCGTACGTGCGTATGTGCTATATATATATACAAATTTAATAATATTATATAATAAATTTTAATATTATTATATTAAATTTTATTATATTTAATTTAAAAATTTTTTTTATAAAAATATAATTTAAAATTTTTTAAATTTTAAAAAAAAATTTTTTTAAAAAATTTAAAATTTTTTTAAAATTTTTTAATATTTAATTTTTTAAATTAAAATTATATAATTTAAATTAAAAATTTTTTTATTATAAAATTTTAAAAAAAATATAATTTTTATATATAATATTATATATAATAATTTAAAATATATTTATAATATAAATATTAATATTATGTAAAGGGGGGAAAAATTTATTTTGTCTGGTATTTACCAAATTTTAAAAAAATATAGTAAAATATGACAAAAAACCATTGGCAATTAAGGTACGTTTTTGGGAAAATATAAAACGTCGATGGGTTTAACTTAGGTCAATTGGATAACGTAAATCGCAGGTTTCTTGGGAAACTTTTCCACATATTTCTATTATTTTTTGGATAACCCCTTTTATAAGCAATACACATAACCCATACACCAAAATACAAATAACAAAATAAACACATATAATATTATAAAACACAACCCCAGCACTACCCCACATACACAACACTACAACACAAAACACCAAAACACACACACACACACCCCACACATACACATACCACAACTCACAAACGCACACCACCATACACCCAAAACACAACACATACACGCAACAATATACCATACACGCACACACCAAACACACGCAAACACACATACACACATACACGCACACGCACACTGATATTCACAACACGCATACACTCACACACAGAACACACGCACTTACCACTGTAATAGCCTTTTCTGTTGGTTACACGCACGCTAGTCACTCTAGTTGTCGCCTGCCCGAAGTCTATCGCCCACCAAGCCGTATTATTCTTGGCAGTATGGAAGAAAGTATTGACATTTCCGTCGTTGCCACGGTGAGCGATAAAGGTGTTAGCATAAATAGAACTCATGTAGGCAGGCCTTCCAAGTGCGATATTCACATCCGTCAACCCTGCAATAGGCCCAATGGTAGAACGTGACATCAATTATAGGGTAATTTACAGAAAAACTATTCAATTCTTTAGAATGTATTGCGAAGCATATGACACTACGTCACTGTACAGAGCATCATCCACATACACACACACACACACACACACACACACATATATATATATATATATATATATATATATATATATATATATATATATATATATATATATATATATATATATATATATATATGAATAATTTCTGCATAATTAAATGTATGTAGAATTTATAAAATTGAATGTGTTTCCACATTAATCAAAGTGAGTGAAACGAATCTTACATAATACACATATATATATATATATATATATATATATATATATATATATATATATATATATATATATATATATACATATATATATATATATATATATATATATATATATATATATATATATATATATATATATATATATGAGACTCAGAGGATCATGCCAGTAGTTGCAACAAATAACAAAACAAAAGTAGTTATGCGGCTTTATTTGTAACAAAACAAACAGTTTAAAGATTGCGTAGGGTTCTTAACCAATGGCAATTTTGTCCATGCCAAAGGGTCCACATATACCACCGCAGATAACTAGAACATAATTAATTGTCCGGTCTATTGCAACTTTATGATATAATGAGTTATAACAGGTGTACTACAGTGTTACAATTTACCCCGATACAGTGTTACAATTTACCCTGATAGGGGGTAAATTTTACAAGCGTACGGGGTAAATGCTAACATACGTGTTTAGCATTTGCGAAAATTGTAGTAATGTAGAACATTACACAATTAATGCAATTTTTCAATATACTTAATTTAGGCTATATAAGTAGCTTGTTACTTCATAATAACAATATAAATATTAACGTACTGACACATAATTTAGTAATTTCTGTATAGGAATTCACCTTATAAATATTACATTTAACAACACCGTTTTAATTTCCGGAACTCGCAATGACGTACCCATTTCATTTACAACGGCTGTGGATTATAAATTGTAACAAAGCAAACATTCGCATAAGTAAAAACATGATACGATTTAACAATTATTGTGAACATACAAAATATGTAGACATGCCATCGAGTTACACATGTATTCGCGTTCCAATTCGCACCGGCGTCAACAATAGGACAAACACCCTAAAATGCTTTCCGTGAGGAATTTCAATGCTCCATACACACCAATGTGTAAACCATTTGAAAGCCCACATTTCGCATTCCAACGAGTCGTGTCGTAGAATTACCAAGCGTGGATCCAAAGTCAAATATATATATATATATATATATATATATATATATATATATATATATATACATATATATATATATATATATATATATATATATATATATATATATATATATATATATATATATATATATACATATATATATATATATATATATATATATATATATATATATATATATATATATATATATATATTCTTGGATCCACGTTTGCAATTCTACGACTCCAAGACACGACTCTTATTATTTGTAGAATATATATATATATATATATATATATATATATATATATATATATATATATATATATGGGAGACTGTGGCTTATTGTAGCACGAGTAAGTTGTAACAGAGGGCTTGCAGAAACACAATTGCTATGCAATTAATTAGCAAGGCGACAGTATATTCTCCAATAGATTTGAGCACGTCACGTGTAATAATATCACGATAATCCGTCGACACAGCATCGAGTTACGTATGCAATTTTAAAGAAAAAGGTACCATTATCGACTTACTCTATATCTAACAGTTAAGCATGTGTGTATCCATAATTCGTGTTTTACTATTTTATTGTTGATAGATGTGGTTATTAGAATAGTAAACCATTAAACAGGATTTGAAGTGCTTTTTTCCAATTGCGTATGTTGTGAGCGAGATGATGTTATGTGTAAATTATGACGTTCGTCTCGGGGGTAATTGTAACACTGCTAGAACATGCTCTTTGTTTTCCTGAGTGACCTTTAAAATAAGCTGAAACTTCGATATCGAAGATGGCATCGGTCATTACTATTTTGCTCACTAATTAAAACAATTGCAATTATAAAATGTAATGGGTCTTTTGAATGTTTAGTTGGTCTGCTATAAATAGGAACTTGATGGGGACTTTGTTCAACTTGTGTATGTAATTGTAATTTCTGTGTGTCTGAATATACGAATGCGTCGCAGACATATTGGAAACAACATATATCTGAATGCATCGGGAACAGTTATACACAACGAAGTCTCGTTTTTCCACTTAACTATTTCCACTAAGATGTGCGTTTCGTTAGAACTGATCGGTCTTGTGCAACAAATGGACGACTCACCTCGGTGTATCAGAAGCATCAGAATCAAGACGACACAGACTCGGGCCAAAAGAGACCAGGATCTGGCCAGTGAAGCCGCCATCACACGCGACAGCTCGTCCTACTGAACCGACTGATTTTCAAATGCGCGATGTTAGATTCGCCTGCTGGTTGCATGGCGACAACCTGTGACCAGGCCTACATACATCAAACAATATAAATTAGTAAGTACGTATAGCCGCAAAGCCGTTTAACGTTTGTCCAGTAATGCGATCGTAGTAAATTATTTACATTAGTTACGTAGTACCTGCTATGTTGTCCCTGCAATGTGTGTTGGGTCCGTGAATTCAACATCGACCGACTGCAGTGTGTGGCACAATTTTATTTGCGAAACATCGGAATACATTTAAGACCATTTGCGGTGCACTAACAGTCATTTCTATCGTATATGTCTGGTTAAGTTGCCGTGTATCAGCTCGAGAATATATGTTGGTGTTGGTAGAACTGTCATCAATTGTACGTTGATCACACCTTTTTCGGCAATGATTCTACAATGACTTGCTGATAACAATGTGGGCAAGAAGATGGCCTACTATATTCCGTCTTGGACATTTGCCGATTTCAGTATGGCGTTCGATACAGTTGGGAGGACCGGGCTATGGCAGCTACTGAGGAAGTATTGATGCCCACAGAGGTTCACAACTACGATGGAGGCTCTTCATGCCGGAATGATGGCGACTATTAGTGTCGGAGGGGAAGTCTCAGAATCGTTCAGTGTTACAAATGGGGCCAAACAAGTTTGTGTACTGGCCCCCACGCTCTTCTCCATCTTCCTATCAGCAATGCTCGACGAGGCCTTCCGGAACATGGGAGATGGCGTCTACATACAGTTCAGACAGAACGCTGAACTATTCAACGTCGCACTCTTCAGAGCGAAGACCAAGACTACTCGGGTACTGATGAGAAAGCTGCTATTCCCAGATGACTGTGCACTGGTTGCCTACTCTGCTGAGGAGTTGCAGAAAATAGTGGATGCTTTCTCCTTTGCGTCAAAGAAGTTCGCCATGAAGATTACCATCAAGAAGACCGAGGTGCTGTACCAACCGAATTCAACAAGAACCCGAGAGGAGGATATCATGGTTGATGGAAAGAAGCTGAACTCTGTTCTGGAATTCACCTACATCGAAAGCACTATATCAAGTAATGGATGCATTGACGATGAATTACAGAGGAGGATGGGTAAGGCTATTGCATCTTTCGGCCGACTACGCCAGAGACTCTGGAACAACCACAATGTGTCCATGTGGGTTAAAGGCAAGATATACCGTGCAATCGTGCTGTCCACTCTCCTATTCGGAGCCGAGGCCTGGCCAGTGTAGAGAGGACAGGTGAAAAAGCTGCATGCATGTTCGATCATGAGGATAACCTGGATGGACAAAGTGACAAGCAAGGACATACTCGAACGGACTGGGTTGCCATCTAGACATCTTCTGATCAGAAAATTACCTCCAGTGAACTGGACACCTCATGAGTATGTCATTAGATAGGCTACCAAAGCAGATTCTCTACTCTCAACTGTCTTCTGATCACAGAAAGAGAGGGCGCCCTCGTCTCCGGTTCAAGGATACCATCAAGAGAAACCTGAAGCTGAGAGACATAAAGACCATCTCGTGAACATCACTCTCACACCAGAGAGATAAATGGAGAGCAATAGTCAAGTGATGGAACCAATCTTTGTCGCATCGCGGCCGACAGCATGATGACGATGATGATGACGATGGTACATATAAAAGAGTGTACCGGCATTCGTTTATTCGCAAAGTCGTTCGTTTTGAAGCGTGATATACTACACACTAATGCGTAAAGCTTCTGATTAACTTCCTCCGAAAGTTCCCACCACTCTCCAAAATCTGTGAAACCTTGTTGATAATCTTCCTCTTTTCTCGACATTTTCATAGGATTAACCTTTCTTTTTTCCCGAGAAGGAGCTGAAGTTGATCTTGGTAAATGGTAGCCTTAGTGCAATGAAGTGCTTTTCTCTCAATGTCCAAGCAACCTTGTCTATGTCTACAATTTATTCCCGAGTTTTGTATCCCATTCATGAGTAGATGTGACATGTGATATCGAACTTTAGAACAACTAAGGTTAGCAACATTACGACAGTGTCTTGAACATTGATAACAACATGGTTGACTCAATTCTGCCTGCGTTTACAGCACGGAGCAATACCAAGAGGTCGGCTTCTTAATGTAATAACATTGATCATTGGCAATCGTAAAATTAGAATTGTTTACATTAGACATGTGTATGTGTTCCAAAATACTGTTTAATCGGAAGTTTTAATACGATTTTGAGACTGATTGGTTTAATCATAACCGGTTTTCCATATTCGCACACTTACAATAGCTTTGAAGATTCCACAACGCTGTATAAAACTCAACAAATGAGGTACCACAATAACTAATCCGACAGAGGGCGCGTATTCTTGACGTGTGTGAAATGCGGCACCGTTTTGCGGAACATTTTGCGGAACGCTTGTTTAAATCATTCTACAATCAGCTGTTGAACTCTCATGACTCCGAAGCCTCACACATAGCTAAATATGGATATAGTCTGACATGTCTTTGCATTGCACTTCCGTCTGGATACTATATTTGTTATCGATGGAACGTCAACTGTATTGATCGACAGTAAAAAGGATCGATGCTCAGGATGCTTAATCATCTACAGATCGCCGTATGCATCACACGAGACTGCTACGTCTTCACACATAGTTAAATAGTGATATCGTATAATATGTCCGTCAATATGAAAGCATAATGTCTACATTAATGTACATTTACAGTGTTTGGCTGTTCTGTCTATTGTCCACACATACGGCATGCTGTTCTGTCTATTGACAACACACGGCATGCCCAGTTGCCCACATACAAACTATCGCTGGCTGCGCATCTGCACGGTCAATGGCTAATTGAGGATGATTTAAACAAGCGTTCAGCAAAACATACAAACAAATCCACGTTAGTCGCTAGAGGCGCTGATACGCATATATAACATATCCCAAAATGTTGCAATTTACACCGATACGTGGTAAATGTGTACCAGTCTACGGGGTAAATTGTAACATACTTACTTTAGCATTGGTGTAAATCGTAATATTATGGAAATCTACATAATTGGTGCAATTTATCTATGTGTGTAATTTAGGCCATATAAGTAGCTTGTTACTTGATAATCATGAATGAAGACTGTTTATTATTATTATTATTGTGCAGAACTTACCTTTACCTGTTTGTTTGGTTACAGATTGCTCAGAGTTTGTATTCCTTGGTTTCTTCATATTCGAGGTCTTCTTCAAGATGTATGGCCTCGGAGTGCACCTCTACTTCCAATCATCCTTCAACATATTTGACTGTGTGGTGAGTACGCAGGTGTCTTCTTAACCAACTGCTGCTTTCTGTGTATGTACTTACCAAGTGTACACATTGTTCCTGCCCCAATGCGAAGACAACGTGTACACATGCTTCACAGTGTACACTGTTGTACACCCATTCTGATGCTATCGAGAAAGTCTTTAAATAATTACTACACATTATATGGAATTTAGCTACTGCAATGATATAATGTTTGCTCTAATCTTTTTCTTCAATTTCAGTTTGAATTTGTACATATGTGTACAATGTGACTGTATTCGATGAAGAGTGTGGTTGTACAAAGTGTGCATTGTTGGTGTATAAAACTAATACTTATTAACAATATATTGTGTTCCCATACAAGATGTTAAATCAAATTGTATTTATTACACATAGACATAAAATATATATTAATATTCAAACTCATCGCTCAAAAATATGTATTAATAACTAATTTGCTGTTTTTATCAGTTTTGATCTTGTCAGTTTTATATGGTACTGAAAAGAAATCTAGTTTGAACATTAGCAAAATTTAAAAAAGTTTGAAATTTTTCACTTTGGCAAAGGTTTTTTAAATATTATTTCAGTGTATCTGTATCTTAGCGTTTCTGTTATCATGACTGGCTGAATACATAAAGCCAACAATCTTGTATAGATACCTGACAGCATTTCTTAATACACATGTTTGCATCTGTTAAAACCTCATGTATAATGGTATGTCAACGTTTAATGATTGCATTTTTTTCACTTGGGTTATGTGTGCATGTTTAACATAGAAACCACAACCATTTTCACATGTTTAAATTACATGCAAGCCAGTTATAGTGTTCTTATTACCTGTTAATACTCCTGCAGCATGCAATTATACTAACATTTTCTGATGTATATCTTGAAATGTTTTTGTAGAAAGTTATAGTTGACCAAAACCCAGAATAAAAAACCTGTTTTATGCATTAACTGCATTGTATGCATTGACATGTATATGTTGAATGGTAAGCTTGCTATAATGTGTCAACACAGTTCTCATAACAGTACATTCAGGCAAAATATTCTGAGCTT